>DWNE01006930.1:0-12663 GCA_018249875.1 Cecropterus toxeus
CATCAAAATCCGTCCAGCGGTTTCGGAGATTAGCCGGAACAAACAGACAGACAGACAGACAAAAATTTTTTTAATTGCTTTTTTGTTATCAGTATTATGTATATATTTATATGCGCTTGGTAAAAAAATGATATTTTGATATTACAAACAGACACTTCAATTTTATTTATATGTATAGAATAGATGTATAAATTTGGGTAGGCAATCTTGTAAAATCTGCAAAATGTGTTGTGTGTAAAATGATTTTTTTTCACTTTTAATAATAGCAGTTGTATGCGATGATGTGGTTAGTGATACGAACTTATCCGTGGCGTTACAACTTAGTCCTCGGGAGCAGCAACGTTTCTACGACTAACTTTGGGTTAATCTCTGATCTTACCTGAGGTTGATTACAGACGTCCATGCGCGGTAGCGGTTATAAGGTGGTCTGTTTGCTCGTAAAAAAAAAACTTCTAGATATATTTTAATGTCTCTTACATACTTAAAAGATTTTCCTCATACCTTAAACGTTATAAAGGCAACACAAAACGCTTTTTACAATTTTCCATATTGCTAGGTTGTTAGCCTTCCTTATCCACTCTCCATTATGGGCATAAACTCTGACACTTCTATTTCAAAGATATACTTACTATTCTCCTGTTTTATTTTTACTAATATAATATATACAAAAACACGACTTTATTTCTATTTATTAAAACACTGTAACACTACGCATGTACTTATAAAATTGATGAAAAATAAGCTCTACAAATCTACAGGGAACACTAAAAACTACCGTCAGGATTAATACATAGCACGAATGACAGGGAATATCTCATTTTGTTCAATGTGTTACTAATATATAATATCTTAAACGGCAATCATCGAAAAATAAACGTTCTTATTGTTCGCACTTAAATATGAGCCTGTAAAAACAATCTCTCCGGAGGTCTAAGCCTCACCTCAACCTATCTTCGTTTTCTTTCCTCATTTATTTTTTAATCAACTTTCCCTAAAACAAAGCAACATCAACAGCAGATCAATCAATTAGTAAACGTCGTAAACCCAATTGGATTAGTTCGTAGCGCCACAAAAAATAGGTGTGGAGAGGACGATAGCGCAGCCTCCACTTTTAATTATCGTTTACCGGCGCATTGTTTGAAAAAATGTAGATAAAAAATATTTAAGGCTGCGTATAAAGTTGTCTCAGATCGATAGGGGCCGATCTCGGAGGTAGAACGTAACGACGCTCGCTGGAGTGGCTTCACTTGACCATTGACTATTTGACACTTATTGTTTAAAATAAAATTGTATCTTTCTAATATTGTATATGCGAAAATTTGTGAAGATGTATGTTTGCTTGTTACTCTCACATGAAAAAACTACTAGTCGAATTTCTCAGAAGTTTGGTACATAGATAGTTTATGTCATGACTTGGATTAACTCATTACCGAGATAAACCTGACCGTAGCGAGTGGAGCCGCAGGAATAAACTAGTTTTATTATTAATGTTTATCTATTTCACTGGCCGTTTTCCACAGTTTTTAAAATGAAACAAACTTATATTTTAAGCAATATAGATACACATGAAAGTACACAAAAATTGCGCAAATGATGATACTTACGAAACAACAATAAGCTACTTGCTTAATATTCCTTACTTGCTTACTTTATTGCAAGTTTATCACCGATGTTGGCATCTTAGTCGATTCCATTACGCTAACAACTGTAAAAGCAATGTTATGGATTATCAAATTTCATGGGTACTTGCCAAAATGGAATAACCTTACTATTTGCCTTTCAAATTTTCGTTACTACAATTTACAGTATGATTAAACGTTTGTATTTATTTAACGATTGCCGAAGTATTTTACGTTCTGTCAGCGGACGGTTTTCTGACAGCGGACTGTGGAGTGAATCCACAGTCCGCTGTCCAGTCGGCATGTGGTCTATTTACATGCAACGATCCCCACCTCAGTTGGTCTACTTTAGTTCATGATTTGACCTTTAAATACTGACTCAATCTGTAAATACAAGTCGTAAGATTAAAACGGTAAACATATTTAAAACTTATAAGTATACTATTATCTTTCTACTAGCTCTGGAAAAGTAGAAGATATTCTATGTGACTCCCTCGGAATTGCCAGAATGCACAAATAACCTTACAAGACGGTTTTTATGTGAATTTAGATTTACGATTTTATTACTATTTATTTAATGTAATACCTATCGAGGGATAGGTTACATTCATGGTTCCTCATGTGCAAGGTATTGTTTTTTTAAATTATTGTTACGAAAAATTCCACCTTTCCACTCATTCATCATTCACTCATTTAGAAACAGTATTACCAAGTAAATAATTCGATATCAACATAAACAAAATGAAATGAAATTTTTGCATAGGTCTACGGGGGCACTTACAAATTGTCAGTTACAATATTTTTTTCTTACACTACCACCGGATCAGAACACGACCACAACTGAGAAGATCCGGCAAGAAACTCAGCGGGTTTGACTTTTTTGTTTGTATAATATGTAATTTTCTTTCTTTTTTATAACATTATAAAATTAATACTATATGCTCGTACCGAAACGAACGTACCAACCTCATTGCTAATTCATTCCCGCAGAGGTCTTAACGTCGTAGTCGTCCCGTGTCGTCTAAACACCAGCATTCGGACTATAGTTTTTTAGCGGTCCCGTGAAGATTTCATGGCGTTAGGTTCCCACACGCGGCGACCGCCGGCTTTGACGTTTTTTAACGCCACACGTCCAACTGATGTCTATTTTAAAAGCTGTTGATATATCTGTGCCTCTTTATCTGGACCCCAAAATGCCTACAAATAATAGAAAAACAGAGCCTTCGTTTTGGGTCGAGGCTCTACGTATCTCTGGAGACATGAGTTAAGAATTAAGAGAATTTTGATATACTCAATTCAAATCAACTTTAAGTAGATCATGCTAGCGGGATTTTCTACTATTTCACAATAATGTAGCCACCGTAGGTTATTTCCGTAAATCATAAACAATGTTTGCTTCGAAGTACAGCAAGCAAATCAGCAAACTTTAAATGTAAATGTTAACTTGCTTATGAAAGGGATATTATCCAGACTCTATAAAAAGGGGGGAAATATTGGGTCCCTCTTAACATTGAATAACAAAAAATACATGAAAAGCTAGGTAAGGGCAATACCTGAATCATCCGAAAGAGGGAAGAAATTAGAACATAGATATCCATCTACTAGCTCTTAGTGTCAGAGTATTATTATATTAGTGGTATTCATTGTTAGGCACGTACGTTATCTACGATATACGGAAAGAGAGGGAGTGATATCATTCCCGTTAGGTCGCCATTCCGGGTTGGCCGACTTTTTCTTGTAGATAAATAAAGGCATCGATCAGTAAAATATACTGTATAAACAAGTCATTGAGGGCGGCAGTCTAGACCACTCGAGATCAGTCTGGGATGACGCAACGCAGAAACTAGATTAACTAATTACATTCTTTTATTAGACTTCACAGCCTAATCAAAATTATTCTAACTTTTTTACATTAATTATAGTAATGTATAATTTTTTAACGATTGAGTTAAGAAATACATAAAAAAAGCACTTTTCAAAGTTTTTTAAACATTTTCGTAATCTGAGCATGTCTGCATAATGGAGAGATGTAACTAAAATTTCAAGCTTTATTTCGTTTGACACTTTCACAACCCAACTTCCTTGGAACTTCAAAGTGTGGCAGCGTCCAGTCGGTAAAATATTTTTTGGAACATCAATTTGCGTCCATTCGGTATATATAACACAATTATGTATTACATACAAAAAATAGTTTCTAAACCTATGTCTAATATAGTGTACTAATTACTGTTGCCGTTTTATTGTAATCTTTTTTCAAAACCTACGAAAACTTTCATTGTAACATTATTGTAACTTTCACATGAACATTATCACGCTAAGACCTCTTCAGTAGTTAAAGGAAACGCTAGAATTATGAAACTAAATACAAATTTATTTTATTCACAACGGAACCCTATTTTATTTACATCGATGTGGAGCGTGAAGGCAACGAGCGGCCCAGCAGGTATTTCGGGAAAGGAAAAAGTTGGACTAGTGGCGCGTGAGTTACGTTTCGCGTTGCTCTGATACAACCCTGGAAATATTTCACACCGAACTTCATTCGTTGTATACTTTAAACGGAATGAGTAGCACGCGAGTATGCAACAGTTTTGTCACAAGATTTGGTAGTAGGTTTACAAGTGATATTATCCTTCGATCTGACCGGGTACTGGAAATATTTCATACAGAACTCATTTGTTCTTTATGCTTTAAATGAAATAAATGAAGCACGTGAATTTGCAATCCGTTTTGCGATATGGTTTTGTAGTATGTTTAAAAGGTGGAAGTACCCTTCAATCTGACTAGACTCTGGAAATATTTCACACCGACTTCATTCGTTGTATACTTTAAATGGGATCAACGTAGCACGCGAGTATGTTACCTGTTTAAGGATAAAGTTGGTATGGTTTTAAAGCTCGTGGAACCTTCCGTTGTTGAACTGTAGCAGCAGCACTGCCACACCCAATAACAAACTACGCATTGCTGTATTCTGGTTTGAGGAGTGTGACATACTAAAATGGGCCGTTTAAACAGGCCTTCAGTGTTATCAATAATCAACATCTATGGTCTACCTCTGGACTGTACTTCTATCTGGGGTTGATTATAGATGTTCATGGGCGGTGTGTCCACTTATCATCAGATGAACTGCATAAAAAATAGTTTAATCGTGAAACGTTAATTAAAGAGCATTTACCTATATAGTTTTTCCCGACTGCGTTAGAAGGAGGGTAATGTTTTTCGAGTGTATGTATGTATGTTTGCTTGTATCGTCGAGTTTATTTACTATTTTTTTAACAATATATTTAACAATGTAACTAGCTGAAAATAGAGGAACCTACTATTATGAATATTATGTCCAATTCGAATGCGAGACCACACGCCACGTTCACAAAACACTAAGGCTGCCACAAAAAACCCATCAGGACTAAATAGAGCTGACATATCGACGGTAATCTGACGAAAAGCACAGCCCTCAAATCAAACAGTGCGGGCCCCGCCCCTGGACATTTGGAAACAATTAGGACTTGAAAGACACCGACTGGGATCAGGCTAATCACCAGCAAACCTTCTCGGGGATAAATTGATGCCGAACAAACATACTCTGGGAGCGTAGCGCGATTATAACGCGCGACTAAGCGACAAACGATAAAATATTTATATTTATACAATTATTTCTGAAGTTCAGGGTCAAAAACCATTACGAAACAAATACTTAAAATTGTCACGTTTTCGTTATTTCAAGATAATTGTCATTTACTTCGCGTTTTTGCATAAAACTGATAAATAAATATCTGGCTTTAAACTTGCAACTGTCAGTTTGTGCATCTATATGGGTTATTCTTACTAGCAGATATCACAGAAAATAACCCAGGGCTTCAATCCGGAAAATAAAAATCGATCATTAAAAATATGTTGTGCCTTCTTATTTAAAAACATCCGTGCATCGTTTCCTAATCGCCAACGATACAAGTCCAATACATAGTCAATCCAATAAAAAGCAAACATCCAAATCCACAGCACATTATACCAATTGATAAAAACATAACACAATAACATAACATATCTCTCGGACTTGCAAAATATGGAGCGGCGTTGAACAAACAGTTCGGCGAGATAATTACAAGGTGTGATGGCAGAGATTGCAAATAGTGTTGCTGGGAGGAGCCAGACCACCTGCGTGGCATCGGGATACACGACCTACTAATTGGATTTGTTTTATGATATTGAAGCAAATGATTCAGTTGACTTGATGGTAAGTGGTCAATACCGCCCGTGGACATTTTTTCATAATACGTAAGCAACAAACGAACTTGCAGATGACCTTACCAGGTGGTAGAATCAGTATAGTTCGACACGGGAGGTATACCTATTTCTAGCGTGTAGCAGTTTTTGCGTTTCGGTGGAAGTGTGTGTTTGCAGCTCACTTATTTTTGAAGCGAACGTCCTAGTCCTCGCGAGTAGCAACGCATCTGTGATGGGCTTCAAATAGAACACCTGTTCTGTGTGAAACTGCTTAAAGATGTTCATGGGCGCCATTGACCACTTACCATCAGGTGGGCTGCATACTTATTTGCTAATTCAGCCTGATAAAAAAAAAACAAATGATAAGTAATGATTGCCGCAAGTGGACATCTCCTTCAGACAATCAACCCTTGGACACATTGCTTTCCCTGAGGACTAAGTATAAACGCTTTTGATAAGTATGTTTCTCTTATCACACCCTTCAGACTTTAACTTCAGATTATTAAGCTGAATTAGGTATGGCGGTGGTGCTACCAAACTACACAGAGTTCTACTACCTTATAAAGTGTATAGGTGTAATGTTATTGCGGACAAACGAGCACAAACGGACTGCAGTCTTAATTTTTATAGAACCTTAACAAATCCACCTCATACAAATATTGTAAACGGTAGGGAAGTCCTCGGCCTTGCCTACCGTTTACAATATTTTTATCGATATATTATAATTAATTCAATACACGTATACATCTATAAAACATTAACGACCGGACATCGACCACACGCAAATAACACATAAGTCGATCATTTATAACGGAAGCAAGAGACACTAGAAATTGACTTTAAAACTAGCAATATGTAGACTAGTCTTTAGAGAAGGTCTATACACAGCAAGACAAGAGAAACGACCGGCGAGGTGTTGCGGTACGCATACCGGTCTGACGGCTTCCGGTTCCGGCTTCGATCCTCGGCCAGACAGATATCTGAATCCTTCGGTCTCCTATCTGAATGATGAATTTAGATTTCGGTTTTGGGTCTGGGAGTTTTTGTAATCGTCTTTGTGTATTGGTATGACCCCACGACGCAGAAAAAAAAACTTAGAGTAGGTCTGTACTGAAAGTAAATAGCGTTTTCTTAAAGCGTAATGCCAAATGAAAAAAAAATAAAAGAGTACTTTACTTTTTTTATAATTTTTCGCTTATGAAAATAAATTGTTCAAGATTTTTTTATATTAATGTGCAACTCAATCACATTCATTGTTGATAAGAACAGAGGTGTTACCTCAATGAATTTGCCATAAAGTCACCAAGAACCTTGCAGACGCAGACTCCATCGTATACAAAATCGGAATAGACCAACCTACGATAACATCCCGTGACGTCACGTCCTGCGGTGTTTCCGCTCAGCTGACTGTCGGTCTGTCTGTCACGTACAACACAATGGCAGTGAAAGTCAAATAATGCGTTAGTCATACCGTACCGACTGAAATAGATGAACCTTTGGGATGTAGCGAATTTATAAAAATAGCAAGCCGACTTCAACTTTCTTACTTTTTATAAATGTTAAGCATCAATCCATTACTTAACCTGCTGGGTAGCGATCTCCTCTCAGAGATGGAGGAGTTTATGTCATAATTCATCGCCATACAGTGTCCATAGTTATACGGCTATGAGAAAGAAAAGTTTTATTATTATGATTTTTGTATCACTAATGGGTTACGCTGGAGCGTTACGGAAACTGTTATACGGAATCTGCAATGACCGATTGCAGATACGATTGTATGTATGTATTTTGGGACTTCTTACCCTCAGTGTCTCTCATATGCTACGGCTAAGTGCACATAAGGGCGGTGGGCAAGGATATTCGGACCTCGACGGGTACTCTCCGGATATCGAATACCTCCCGGATTCTTAAAATTTATACTTGATAAAACAATGTTAGTGAAAACACTGTAATATAAAACTGACAACATTAAAAACATTAAAACAAAAGACGCTTAGCATAAAACGAAATTTTTACGCATGTCACTCTGCAAACTGAGACGATTCTAATGATATGTCACACGTCACAATCTGTCAAGTCGTTTCAAAGAAATGGACATATATACAAACAAACATACATACATACGCTCGAAAAACATTAACCTCCTTCTGACACAGTCGGGTAATAATGCAAAAAATATTACAATTATGGTTACGCTGAGGCGTTACGGAAACGGTTATACCTACTGGTCATAGCAAATACGATCACGTTGGAGCGTTACATTACAGTAGTGATGTTTAATTTTAATCTATTAAGATAATAGATGTGATACGTACCAATCATTTTGTATTTCCTTTTTATTAGTTTCAATCCTCGCGCTTTATACACACACTCTTTTTGTCTTTATTTGTAATCATAGCACTTAAAACCATTTCGTGTACTAAGAAATAATTAAAATCGGTTTTTATAAACTGATCGACCGATTCGCATCTTTGTAAAACAACTTTATTTAACTTAATTATCCTCAGTGGCGCTATTCTCGGGGCGTCAGCGAAACGAATAATAAGAATAAGGAGACGATAATTCACAATGGAGGCGACGGAGAAAAAACCGACGGAGTCTGATTAAAATCTATAGGAGCATTAACAATAACGCATAAATAACGCACGTGGCCTCAGTCAGAGTCTACAGCGACCTCTGTGTATTTTTCATACTATAGCAATAACAAATGAGCATGCACTCCACAGCCGATAGGATTTTTATAATCAACCGCTGGAAATAGGTACATAAGCCTAAACTTTCCAGTTTAATGTGGTTGTTGATGCTCCTTTACCACAGCCTTTAAACACGGCAGCGCTTAAAACCGCAATTAAAACCTAGAAATAGCTGTATTCATGAATAATGCTTCAGGCATGGAACAGCAATAGGTTGTGCCCCTTTTGAATTTATTAAAGAGAAGTAGAAGAGTAACTGGAAATTAAAATAAATCAAGAATATCATGTATTATAATAGTAGTGATAGCCTAATGGTATGAGCAGTGATAGCCTAATACTTGAAACTCGGCTTCTCAATCAAGGGTCCAAGGTTAGAATCCCAGGCACGCACCACTGATTTTTCTAAAATTATGTGCGTATTAGAAATTTAATTATCACTGCTTTACGGTGAAGAATAACTTCGTGAGGTACCCTGCACATCTGAGAGAACCCAAAAAAAAGAGTTCTCAAAGGTGTGTGCAGTCTACCAATTCGCACTTGGCCAGCGCGGTGGACTATGGCCTAGAACTCTCTGACTCTGTTTACAACAAAGTTTTACAACTGGCAAGTTTGACTGTCGAAAGAAGGAATATGTTAGAACGCCTCAAGTATGTCTTAATTAGTTTCCTCTCCCTTATAGAAAAAACACAGCAGAGTATAACACTGTTGTTATTAGCTAGATATAATTTTACAGCGGAATCAATATATTCGATTAATATATTATTTTTACCTGGATTAACACATTGTATTTTTTTTGTTACGCTTACATTACAATGATAAACGTAACAAACGATACAAGTAAAGCCGCGAAAACAATATAGTATATAATATGTTTACAATTAACTAGCAGGTACCTATTCGTAATTATTTTAAACGGTTTGACGATTTTTATTTGTTTTTCTTATGGCGTCGTCTGAATGATTTAATTCTTAATATTTTATAGGAGAACTCCAAGAACCAGCTTTTATTTTTTTTATTTGTCACATAACATGTACCAAATCCTAAACATTAGACCACCCTTTGCAGTTCTCAATTTTAATTCATTTATTTTTATATTCGTAAATTAGCAACTCGATTCGCTATCTATATTTGTGTACGTATACTGATCTCTGAGAAACCCCGTGAATAAAACAGTAGTAAGTGTATAACTTGAGCCAGTATGGGCGGAACATGAGTCAGAGAGCGTCTGCGCGCCCAGACGGCCAGCTATGTGGAAGTTCTAGTTCGTAACCCCAAAGCATTCGTGGTCGGAATCGATTATCGTAATCGTTTCCACTTCCCATACATTCACTTGATGTCCCATTAACATTTCTTGTCAAAATTCATATATTAATACACTAAAATGACACAATAATGCGAATTTCCGAGTATTATTTTCTTCTGACAAATAGGATTATCACCGAGATTGTAAGTATCGTCTAAATTTTCGATTTTTAAGAGACAATATAATGTCATTTAATTTTGTTTTTAAACTAATTTTAGATACCAATAATAAAACAGATTTTTTCTCGACAAAATCTTAGGTTGTTGTATGAAAAATCACACAATTGGTTGGTCGGATTGTTTTAAAAACTTAGTGCAAGATTGTTTGTTTTGTAAAGTATGCATATATATACACACACAGAAAGAATTTGGCAAAGCACTACCGTGATTTCGATTTCAGTGGTTCTTACACCAATTAGCGAATGTGACAAATTGACTGTCAACTTTTGATGAGTCTTTTGTCGTTGAAAGTCTTATGTCTACTGAAAGTTGGCTACGAGTCATGAACGATAACTACATAAATCCAGCTCTTAAACTCTTTGAAGGTGTTAGAACCTTTAATGTTACGTCTCTGGAGACACTGCCGGCACATCTATATTTGCCTGGTAACAACAGATTTAAACGTTGCTGTCTGTTTGTTTAAAGTTCTAACTTATTTCTTAAAGATAGCAACGTATCAGAGTACAAACTTAGACACGATTCCGATCTAATCCGGGGTTGATTACAGATCCTTGGGTGGCAGAAGCTAAACATCAGCTGAGTGGCTCGTTTGCTATCGTTAGCTCGTCCCGTTCCATTATCTATAAAAAACGGCAAAGAAATACGTTTGTTGTATGTTAGCCTCCCCTAAATATTTATTTTAGTCTGTATTTGTTGTTAAAGCGGCAACAGACATACATCACCTGTGAAAATTTCAGCGATCTTGCTATCACGGTTCATGAGATATAGCCAAGTGACATACGGACAGACGGCCAGCGAAGACAGAACCTTAAAAAGAACAGGAATACTTTTAAACATCATCCATTACCTAAAGAATCAACTCTAATCATTATCATTTTCATTAAATGGACTGCATTAGCATCAGCCACTTGACATCATTTAAAAGAAAGCTTTATCGTGCATTTTGATTGAACATCTATTTTTAACGGTTTTAACTCAATCGAAATTTTCAAGTTCAGTTCGCTCATTACCAAACAAACAGCTCGATCGATTGATGCAACGTGACCGATAATGATGCAACTAGGTACTGTATCTAAGCGTTTAAACTGCTTCTGCATTTAGATTGCTTCTGAATTGGTGTCTTCATTTCATTTACAAGAGACAAGTAGCAACCGAGCATGTTATCCGCCGATGCAGAGGTCACTGCCGCATATGGCTGTTGCCTATGGTTGCCAATGTTTTTAGCAAATAAAGTTGGTATATATACAAAGAAAAAAGTACTAAAACTTTTAAAAAAGTAAACTGTTACTTCATAACAATAAACAATCATATGAATGTCAGCCAGCATCCTCATCAAGTTCTTTACAATGGTAAAACCCTTGCAATGGATTTATCTATTTAGCGGTATGCTTTATATTAGTAATGGCAAAATGTTACACATTCCTAAAGGTTAGAGGAGCAAGTACTGTGGTTGCGGTTTTTTTTTATCTATAGAACAAATTTTGCATATCAAGCGTTACAAAATGAATTCCGTACTTACAGAAAGTGTAAAAACGCATAACAAAAGAATACCCATCACAACTTGTTTCTCTATCGTAGTTTTATAAGAAAAAAGCAGTTGTTCTCAACATGTTAAGCAATTCAGAAATATAAGTAGCGTTTTGCCAAAAAGGTTCTTTAAGAATGAGTTATTTGATTGAAACATCGCACAAGTTACATATGTAGATTATCCGTAAAACAATGAACGCTTGGACTCACTCCAAATGATTTCTTCCGACAATATTACTTTTCTTGTGATATACATAAAGCGATCAAGTACAAAAGCAAACGAAGACAGAATAAATTCTTTTACATTATTATTGGATATAAATATGTCACTACATACACTTAAAACAAGATTTATAAATTGTCATTACTCATCAAAATCATAATAAATATATATATCATACTTGAACAAATAAACATATATAAAGGGAGGCATTATGGAGATCCCGCCTTAGCTTAGGCGAAAAACTAATCTTGAAACGGAAGTTTATTGCTTTTTGTCTACAAATTTCGGAGTTTATTTATTCTGTATCCCCTTAGCTTAGGGTAAAAAAGTAGATCTTTAGTTTTTTTTTTCTCCGACCATCACTACTATATTTCCCGCTTTAAAAAGCTACCCATACGTTCATTTTATCATATATTATGTTTACGTAATTTTACATACCATTTAGACAAAACAAGCATCTCTATTATATATTTTT
Organism: Cecropterus toxeus; assembly: GCA_018249875.1. Lineage (NCBI taxonomy): Eukaryota > Metazoa > Arthropoda > Insecta > Lepidoptera > Hesperiidae > Cecropterus > Cecropterus toxeus. The sequence goes on from DWNE01006930.1 coordinate 12,241, forward strand.
ATTTCTACATTAACTATTTATTCGTCCATACGATCACGTGATCAAAGTAAATTCACAAACATTGCCCGAGTCAAAGATTCGGGAAGTACAAAGGGCACACGACCTTCTAGGAAGGTAGCTACGTGTTCGGGCGCGGACGTAAGCTTACCTCGCGAACGAAAAAATGAGAACCTTTCCATTGATCCATACATTTTTCCTGCTAAAAGTGAAGGTTTTACATGCAGAATTTTTTGATGCAGATATTTCATAAGTTTGTAGAGTCAATGACGGAGAAAACGTTTTCTCTTGCAGTCGATGTTGTATAAGGCGATTAGATTATATTCAGTAGGTCAGCAGGGTCTTACTGCGAAGTTGCTTTTCTTCAGTGGTCATTAGCTGTTGATGAAAAATCTTTTTTGGACATAATTCCAGTTCCATATTTTT
>DWNE01006931.1:0-12662 GCA_018249875.1 Cecropterus toxeus
GGTGGGTTGGGGGGGGGGTAGGGGGGGGGGGGGGGGGGGTTAAAATGGACTCGGCGCGACTTTAACACATTCGCTTTGGGTTATAAAAGCTTATGTTTTTCGAATATGGCCCTTCTTTTGACGCAGCCAGGTCTGGTCTGACGCAGTCAAAAATTATGAAGGGGCCGAAGGAGGGCTTAAAAAATTTGACATGTTAAGGTAAGCCCTAACACTGGTTGGGAAACACTGCTCTATATTGAACATAATAAAACTTTAATTAATAAAATCTCTGAAAATGATTTTGAAAAATGTGATGGTGGCACATAAACCTTTTAGAATACGGAAATATGAATCAATAGTGCAGGTCAAGTTTTCAAGGTGTTGCTTCGATGATGATAATAGTAGTAATGAATCGATAAGCCACTTGCGTCATAGGCTCGGCCCGTAAGCACCTGCCCTTGTTATGTTAACATGACTATTTAATGTGTGGAATTTTTTGTAAAACTACTTCCGATCGATTTTAAAGAACCTAAAAATTGTGTATTGTAGCGTTGTAATGTTTAAAGACTCTCGAACACAACACAATTGTTCTTTAACTCTGAATCAAATTCTATGTACGAATTCAATAATAATCAAAATAATGGGAATAAAAATGGACGGCAAGTACATATAGCCTGTAATGCATAAATAATGCAAAAATAATAAGAATTTTCGAAAATGTCAAATACACAACGAATAAATTTCCTTCAAATTTCCGTCTTTTTCACCTGACTGAATTAGGAATCACTTTTGCCCTCAAGTCGACCACGTATTAGATCCTTAATTCAAATCTGTATTTTATGAGATCATAATCAAAAATACGATACCACTGGAAAAATAAGAGATTCTCCGGACAACTTTGCGTGAATATATTAAGTATTTATTTTGGCCGCTTGACAAAGATCGTGATGATATGTATATAAAAGGATATCCGGTGCATTCGCTTTTTTATTACTCCATCGAGCACCTTGATGGTATGACGTTTGCTCCAGAAATAGTGACTATTGACGCCTACATCGGCGTACAGAAGGTTTGACGCAAGTAATGTTAATGACTTTATATAAACACAGCTATCATCGTAAGCTAATGCACAAATATGCTATATGAAAACACATTTTTACTGATTGTAACTTATAATGAAACAATGACAAATCATACCTATTGAAAATTAATTTGAACAACTTAATTTGAACCCGTAGAAAAATGGTTGAAAATTTCCCAATCGGTCTATTTGCCATATTCGTTACGTCAAATTGGATTTCGTTTTTTTATTTTTAACTTTCATATTAAAGAAAATAAATTTGTGATGATACTTTTTAATTACATTGAGGTTATATTTACGTCCCTTAACTATCTTTATGTAAGTTTAATACAGTAACTTAAATGCAGATAAAAATGCTGTAAATCGAAACGCGACTGCAAATGCTGTCATAGACACCAGACCTTTGTGCGAATAAAACATGTTTAATTTGTCTTTAATGTTAAACTAAAAAAAAATGATAAAAAATTGTTTCTTCAATTTTCTATTGATATTCAGTTGATCAATTTAAAATTAATGATCAATTTAGAATTATTTTAAGCGATACTTTGATGATAGACATTCTTAAAACTCTTTTCACGTTAGAAGCTAGTAGGTAATTACGGAACTTAGTTAAATATGCTAAGCACAATGTCTAACATAATCATCAACCTTTTCCTTGTATTTGTTACATTACGTTAATTTTTAAGTCCCTCAGGTTATTCTTAGAAGAGGGTTTTCAAAGACGATCGTTCCCTACAATGGCAGGGCCACTACTGTGACCTCTGCAAAGTTTTGTAATATGACCGTAAAATGTAACAGTCTATATTTTTCCTAAAATTTTCCTCCCTGTTCATACTTTTCGGTATAATGTAGCAAACAACTCTTATTTTATTCAACAGAGCTTCAAACGGGCGTGTAACATTGGTCCTCTGAGTGCCCTTGCTCGAGTAACCGACTTGTCTGACGAAAATAAAACGTTACATTTAAGTTAATGGGAATTGTAGATCGTCTATGTTATCATATCAATCCTTTGTAAATGATCTTTAATAAATATATACTTACTAAGATATAATTTTGTGTTGTACGACATCAATAGGTACTTATTTGTCAATGAAGTTATGAATTTATAGTTTAACGACATACTAAACGCATTCTGTAAGAAAATCTAACATCGAGTATTATATTTTGACTGAATAGGACATTATTTTATGGCATAGGTGTCAATCAAGAATCTTCACACGTACTATGTGTTTGAATGTTATTTATTAAACTTGGTTAACACGTTCATAGCATAGATTTGTTTGCATAATTTCAACAGTTAAGTAGGTACTTAATACTTAACTGTTGCTTAGTTTAAAAATTAGATTTTTTATATGTATTTAATTGTTGTCTTTGTCTTTTCTTTTCTGCCGTTTTCTTTGTTGAAACAATACTAACGAAGGTATTCCATTCAGTTGCTCCTACGGAACTTTGTATGAAGGCTGGAATCTTTTCGATCGTTTATTACGTTTCGGAACAAATATTCTCTACCTTATTTTTATTTATGGGCCTTGCCCGTGGTTATAAAACTTTTTGCACCCAATAACAAGCTTATTTTATGTAGCCCGTTTCCCAAATTTATGAATAATTCATATAGTTAATAGAAAGTTCGTGTCTTGGAAAATTCGCTTACGTCTCTTAATTTCTTTTCAAGTGTTATAATTTGAAAACAATTTCACTTCATGCATCAAACTGTTGACGGAGTAGTGCTTCTTGTATTATTGTATACCTGATGTCCGTACCTGATGTTCACATTTTCATCAACATTTTTCTGTACTGTTCGTCCGTAATTGCCTTTACGTTGTTTGAGTTCATCCTCAATATAACAAAGATTTTTCTTACAATTTTAGGAATATCTTTTATTATATTTTAATGTATTGGTTTGAATAAGTAACACACACTGACCTCTTAATATAATTTTATTCCATATCACCAGTCTACTCTTCATACAGTGTTGCGTTAAATGTTGAAGTATATACAGGTTGTATGTATCTATAATTTTCCCATTCGCTGCGTGGTAATTCCTTTCTGTTACATCATTTGGCTTGATAGTTTGTAAAACCTATTGTACCTTAAATATTAAGTTCGAAACATCGTATGAGCGTAAACATGTAAATAATACTTTACTTATAAATAAAATGATAATAAAATAATACTTTACTTATAACTTAAATGTGAATTAAATGTGCTTAAATATAATAAAATTGTAATCTTTAGCCTGGAAGTGGGTTAAGTTAACCCACTTATGATTCAGTTGAAACTTGTCCCCCAAAGATAAAGTCTTAAAATGCGAAATAAATGTGACAATATTTTCGAAATTAATCTTATGATCAAAAGGGGTGTCAAAAAATCAGTACAGGCAGTATGGAACCGCCCAAAAATGGCGAACCCAGCGCATTATCAGGCACGCACTGTCGTCGTGCCAGTGCCGCTGAACTGGAGGCATTATGAAAAATGTATTTTCTTTCAAAGCCGACACGCCGGTCGCAGTTGACGTCACGCATTCTCGTCGTTTTACAGACTCATGCTCACGTTATAATTATTCTTCAGCAGGCATATCTACTACAAAACACTGCTGTGGTTTATGTGAAGCTTAAACGGTTAAGTACGTGTATTTAGTTAAAGAGGTAGATATTTAACGTTTACGTTACTATCTACGTGTCTTTGTGTAGCGATGGTATATCGAGATTTTAAAGATAAACGACTTCAAAAAATGAAGATCATTGTCTGCTTTGAAAGAATTTAAGACCCATCTATGAAGGACTTTATTCTTATAAACTAATATTAAGTAGTTTATTCTATTTTGTAGTGACTTTGAATAGAATACCTATTTTATTATTATTATTATATTGACATTAATTGTGTGTTTCCGACCGTTGTATATGGTAGCAGTAAAATTAATTTTCGGGCGATCCATTGATATTGCGTCAGCTGATATTATTTCGTGTTTACACGATTTTTATGGGTCGTGAATGTTCGTGATTAGCTGACTGGCAGATGTGTGACGCCGACGCGACCGTCGGGCGACCCCGCGGCAGCGGCGGGCGGCGCCGCGCACTCCATCGTAAAACTGCATCAAGTTCACGGAGAAAACAGGGCCGACGGGGCGCCCACCCGACTTTCCACAGTTTCATTAAATAGCGCCCGCACATTTTTCACGCGATTGCGTCAATGGTCTGACCGAACACGCGATATTTGCGTCCGAGCTCCTATTTATAGTCTCCTGGCAAATCTTGACTATTCATCGGTTTTATTTTAAAAGAAGTTGAAGGAAGGTAAATAAAATAGTACGAAATTACTCCTGAACGCCCGGCGTGTTTTGATTGCGCGGCAGAGTGCAGGATTCAGACGCGTGCGGTCTATTTCCGAGCGCACTGGAACGGCTTAACGAATATTTATAATCGAGTTCGTCACTCCAATCCAAACTATGTTTTGTTAAACCTAAGTAAAGAGCAAATGGCGAGACTGAAATATTTACGTAAGATTATTTTAGGTAGGCATGGGGTTATTTATTACGGGTGTACGTCATCCTCCTTCGACGCATGAAAGTAACTATCACGATTTATTTTTGACAAAATCATAATTATTTTCAAAAGTTATTCATTAATGTTAGCAATTTATGATAGTGCACTTGACTGCAAACTGTTTAATGTTCTGCTGAAGGGCATGAGTTTTTCTCCAATGGCGACATAAATTGTTTGGTGACATAAGTTATATTACACATTATGTTATTAAGTACACTATTATATTGCGACATAATTTAGACCACAATTACGTGCGTATGAAAAAACTACTAACGACAAGACCGTTATGATTTACGTCATAGCAACGTAGGTACTAACGTGTTGCGTCCTGAAGACATCGCACTGCCTTACAAGGTAATGGGTATAATTTATCGATTCTTAAATCACTCTTTAATATTCGAATTGAGCCAAGAATTAATGGATTCTTGCAGACACGTACTAAAAACATGTATAAAACTTGACGATGACGCAAATGTTTGAATTCCGGCTGTTGGTACTTGTATGTTTTTCGAAATAATGCCATAGTTGAAATACAGAAATCAAGGTGTTAGATGTGTGAAGTATTGCCAAGAATTCACACAAAATATTTCCACCGCCAAAGTAAGTAACAATGTGCGTTTCAGTGTAGAAATGTTAATGATTTGCTAACGTCTGGTCTTGTTTTCGTTACGGAAACAGCGTCATTGTATGTAACTGTATTCAAGCCGTCTGTGTACAATGGTAAGGCGTCATTTCCGCCGAGTGAGTCGCGTGCCCTGACCTTTCGGAGGGGTTAAACCTCCCCTAACGTGACGTCAAAACTAGCTTATATTATGTAGCTGGCCGTACACTTGAGCGTGATATAACCACTTACACTAAACTCTCGTGCGTAAATCTTAATAAAGTCGAAAATAATAAAGGACCCTTTAAAATTTAAGTTACCCGATATGTGCTTAACATATAAGTATTTTTATATGAATATACCCGTGAGATAGGTAAAACAATAGAGGTCAGTTTGCGGAACGACAGTACAAATGGCTAGAAGTTGTCAAATATGATATGGGAATTTCCAAAACCGCAAAACATCATCATAAGTAAATATCATCATAAACGAATCATGGACAATCGCTTACGTCAAAACATTAGATGATACCAATACGTACAATCAAGAAATTATTAAAACAATATTTCCCACACAGCCTTTAGAGATTAATATTTGATATGTGAACACCGCTATGAGTTAGGTTTAAATACAATAATAATAACAAATAATATAGCTTATTGTACACAGGAAAAAGAAATAAAGTAATAAAATATACAGCGATGTCTTCCAGACAACCTTACGTTGCAAAGTCAAAGTGACGATGAATCGAAAAATAGGTTGTGTATAAATAATAATACAAAGAATGATATAATTATGAAATAAATAAAGATTGAAGGTAGCATCCAGACGGTTTTCTTTGACGTTAATTAGTTCAACATAAAAAAAATGCTTCGAAGAATCAAAATAAATACCAATATCTTCGTTAAATAATGGCTTAAGATATTTGTTTTGCAATACATCTGTATGCTGTTTCAAATTACATTCATCTGATAAAATTAAGAAAATTTACGACATTTGTACTCTACTTACCACACTTAAATACAATTCGGAGTGGTCACCATATTGGTCAGACACCCAGTAGATTCCAGGTTCGATACCTAGCGAGCCCGATATCTGAAATCTGAATGATGGATTTAGGTTTTTATCGTAGGTTTGAGCGTTCGTGTTTTCATCTTTGAGTGTCCATGGCACCCGAGATCAGAAAAGATCTACTGTGGGGCTATGAGTGTAGAAATCTTTATTAAAGAGGATTAAAACAACAATTCATGTCAACATTATATTATCGTTCCAGATTGTGAATCCCTTATTCGTAAGATGCTGGTGCTAGAACCAATGAAGAGGTACACGATAGACCAGATCAAGAAGCACCGATGGATGGCGGTGGAGCCTTACGTGGTGTCGACGATTCCCGATCCGGTGAGGAGCCCCGCGCATGTGGCATCACACCACAGCCACGATCCAAACGAGCAGGTGTTAAGGCTCATGTCCAGTCTCGGAATCGATCCTGTTAAAACCAAAGAGGTAAATATCGTCAAACTATAGGAACTAAATATTAAGTGTTTATAGATTGAATTACATAAACAATTCAATGTTAAAAGAACGTCTAAATCATTTTGTAGTTCTTAATATTGATTCGAAATTAGATTCGGTAGTAACGGACGTGTAAATTCAATCAGTGTTATTGATAAAGTAATTGATTGTTCTCCCACAGAGTCTACGATCAAACAGCTACGATCACCATGCCGCTATATACCTCCTCCTGTTGGAGAGGTTGCGTGCGAGGGCGGCTGGTGGAGCTAATGTTCCCGGGGGCGATACCAGGAGGCCTACACGACGCCCTTCATCGGTGGCCGATCAAGCGCTTTCGAGAGACGTCCATGATCCTCGACGGGAACATCATAATAGGTACATAAATTTATTGTTATTACTTTTCCTATGTGTTTTACCTATTCTATTTATCCCGCTCAAAGCTTTGTTCTTTGTAAGTAGATACTAGAATAAAATATTGTTTCTTATATAGTGTTTAGGTTTCAATTCGTTCTTCATTTATCAGGTCATACGATCGTATACCATAAAATCAGAAAGGTGTCTATTTCATATGTGTGCAGTTTTTTAAATAGGGTTCTATTTAGTATTTGTCTCGTAGTTGTATATCTATGAAATATAACATAAGATAATAATAAAATTAATTGAGATTTTTTTCTCTATTTCAGATTACTACACGCAGGCGATCCTCAAACAAGAGATTACAATAGAGCCACTCCTAGCATAACTGCCACGGCTGTTCCGATTGACACTTCATCATCTGAAACCCAAAGGTTACTTTCTCTAGCTGGCGTTAATATGACTGAACAACGTCTTCTTCAGAGAAATTCTGACCCTTCGGACACACACAGAAGTTTTTTAGTAGGCAATCTTGACGTTACGTCAAGTCGAAGTCATGAATCTGAATCCACGAGGCTACTTTCCATGAGAAATGTTGATGTATCTCAATCCAATCAAAGATTAGGCGCAAAGTTAAGTGAAGGTACTGTCCCTACACATAGGCTGCTTACCTCTACATTTGAGCAGCAACAAAATATACTAAAACAGTCCAGTGAAGATTGTCGACGATTGTTACAACAATCCACGACTGTCGCTAGTGTTGCTACTGAAATGAACAAAAACGTGAACGATGGTACCAGGCTTTTAACATCTTCAAGTTTTGACTCTAAATGTGCCATCGATGGCGGGAGAGGGTCAGCCGCGGCCGAACATAACGCATTGGCAAATTTTATGCAAAATTCAGCTTCGGCAACTAACTTTAACTTAGAAATGAAACTTCCGAGTTCAACCACGTTCACGATGTGTTCCGAGGCTGCTAAACTTATGAATACATTGCAACAATCGCCTTTACCTTTAAAGGGTACTGTGAATTTAAGTACTAGTCCGATACCATCTCATTTCACAGACACGAAACTCACCAGTCTGTTAGAACAACCGAAGCCACTTGAATCGAGTAGGCTTGTATCTCAAGCACAACAGCAAGATCTTGCTCGTTTACAGACCAGCACTCCACCATTTAAAGACTACATGAATCATCATTTGCCGGCATATTCTTATTTACAAAACGCAGTTTTACCTTCCATATCGACTGAAACCAATTATTCCATCCCTTCAGGAACTGGAGATTTATTTCCGAGCACCCTCTACAGACCCGATAGTAAATTTTCGCTAAACAGATATACGACAAGCCAGACCTATACTCCAGTTCTTCCCGGGAACACTACGGAGGCGACAAAATTTCAACAACAGTATTCATCGTCGACCGACGAAGGTTGCGAGACAGATATGGAAGATGTGCCGAACGTCCAAAGCGGAGTTCAGAACCGGCTAAGCTCCTACGCAAGTTCAAGTTCTAGCAGTGGCGTGGTCACTTTTTTTAATAACAAAAGCCTTAGTCAAAATCTTAGCTGCGATTCATCGCAAAGTAATTTTTCCACGTTCGAAAGTATTGATTATCAGCTATCAGATTGCTCAAGTGAGTTAGCAAGCAGTTTACCCAGCTGCACTTCAAATGAGGATAAACTGGCTTACGAGAACAGTTCCCTTGTAAACACTAGTCCGATGCATCCATGTGTCTACATATCTTCGTATAACAACAAAACACCTGGTACCGGGTTCATAGCAAGGCACAATCCGTTAAACTATCAGTCTGCGAGTAAAAATTGTCCACGAGCCGTCACTAGAAGCCCCGTGGATTTCCGAGAAGGTCGTCGAGCGAGCGACGGCTTAGTGGCTCAACAAGTGGCTCAGTCTAATGACACGCAAAAGAACAGCTTAGCATTCAACAGTCAGAGGCTCAATGAAAACTGTAAAGCCAAAGGGGTGTTGGAATTGCATTTAGTACAGAAGGAAGCACAAAAATTAAAAACTCAGTACCAATCCTCAATTCCCGTTGAAGAAATGACTCAAAGACAAATACAGCACAATCAGTTCGCCGCTAATTTTGCGCCGCATTATTTGGATACGAAGAATCCTACACCAAAACGCATAAGTCTTCCGGAGACGTTCAATTATTCGAGTACGTCCCCACCTATGCCAGCGAGTCCAAAAATGGTGGCGCAGCTACAGGAGGGCTCAGATATACCGCATGGAGGATCTGTATCCCAAGTCAGTAAACCTCCCCTCCAACAACAGCTAATGCAACATCGTTTATTCCAACAAAAACGACAGCTGTTACAAAAGCAAATGACACCTCCCAATTTACCCTCTCACGACTTGGGACCTCTTCATAGTCTACAAGTCGGGGGACTCAGCAGGCGGCACATGCTACGACAGCAGAGTTACAAAATAGCTCAACAGCAGCAAATACTACCTCCGTTGCCCCTGACTGAAACCGAAAATAGGGACTTGTTGGCTTTCCAAGCTATAGTCGAGGACCCCAATCGGTCGATGAAGCTCAAACCAGAAGAGAACACAGAAGAAGCACCAAAGTTTTCGTACCAAGGATCAATGGAAATAAGCATTATGAATAAGGATAGGTTAGGGAACGAAAATTGGTCGAACTTGCCGTCCAGTCTGCAAACCGCTTGCCAAATAACTGAGTTAGCTGGTCGTCGCGAAGCGAGGGACGGCCGAGAAGGGGAAACGGAACCAGGAAATCATTCTTCCCTGGACGCCCCCGTGTGGCCCGGCCAGTGGAACGCCAGTCTCTTTCAGCCACAAACTTGTTTCCAGGTATTCCAACAAATCAACTAAGTAGATCTCCATATAAAAAGTAGCTGTAGATTTAGTAGTGTCAATTGTTTGCACGTTTTGTAAAGGCCGATGATGGTTTCGATGCAGTCAGCCTCTACAGCCGAGTACGTAGAACGAACATTGATTTGAATGTAGTCAGTAAATGGCCAATACATATATAGTTATATCGATAGCTATATCTGTACTGACCTCACGATGTACGATTAATGAGCATAATACTGATGAATAGTTGTAATTAGACCGAGATGCAGAGGCGGATCTTTGCCTACAGAAAATATATCTTCAAGTGATTGTAAACTCAATGTAGAGGTAATATTATTGGTGCTACTGCATCTACTCATGTTTCATAATATTTTTAGTGTAAGGGCACAAATCTTAGATTTTTTTTATTAAAGATGTAACCGCCACTGCTGAAATGGTATTTCTCAGAATGCATGACAATAAATAGTGCTTTAAAGTTGTATGTAACACTGTATGATAATGAATCACCTATTTTATTCAGTTCTACTGCGAACCGCTGTTTTAAATATGAATTTCTATCAATAAGCATTGGTCGTAATTTGTATATCTGTTTATCAATAACTTACCTGTATAAGAATAGTTTATTGTTTCTCATCTTGTATTAAAAAGTATGTCCACAAATATCTATTCATTCCTGATGTTCGATACTTATTTTGTATAGGAAGGTAAGAACTCGTTAGTAGAGTTCACTTTTCCAATTTATCTTAATTGACTTGCCGGATATTGTATTGTATATAGCGTAGATGTAATATTATATTGCATTTTAAATGTACTGAAAGCATCACTTAAAATGTTCCTACATATTTATTCATTCGCTGTTTTCATCAATGGTTCATGTTTCAATTAGTGATAAGCGTCTATTTATTATTAATATCATAAGATATCGGTCATAGATTTGTTTTCTCTGTGAGTCTGTATACAGGTTTTTGTTATTATTTGCAAATAATTATAGTTATATTGTAAGATGTGATAGCTTTACATAGAAAACAAATAATATTTAAAAATACAAGTAAATGTAATGTTTATAATATTTTCTTGTTTTATTTTGACACCTTTATTTTGCAATCAGCTTTTTCGTAGAATTCACGTCAGCATGCACGTTTCAGTTAATTAATGCAGTTCCAATTTAAATTACCTACACGTACTTAAAGTACGGTATCACCTTACTTATTAAAAAGACAAATATTTTAAAACAAATATAATATAATTATTTAATTTTTACATAAAACACGCAAGCATAAAATACCATAAATAGCTTTTAGTTAGGAGTTTGTTTTAAATGAAATAGACTATTTTTAAGTATTAGACAAACATGCATAGAATGATCTAGAAATTGTGCTTTTTACTTGCATGCAAATTCAATCGTAAAATATAGAAAAGAAGGTTCTTTGTTTTAACAAAGCTGCTTCATAAAATGTTCGATACTTATATGATTTGAAATATAAATCTTTATACAATTAATAAGTCTACGGTTTTGGCAGGCGCACTGACGATATATGCATACGATAACTTTACATTTTATTCTTGTAATGCATCGAAAATATCGATGGATTCATAAGTAGTCATGGGCGATATGACGAAAAAGAGTCAAGAAATGTGGAAAATATAGAACTAATATGCTAAATGAATGAAACGATAAAGTCCTGACTTATTATTAAATAATAGTAACCTTGTAAGAATACTACGATAGTTCCATGCAATAATGAAATTTTAATAAGTATATCATAACGATATTTAAGTGAGTCGGATTAAGAGAGAAAAAAGAAATATTTATCTATCTACACGAGATACATGTTTTCTGTTAAGATTTCTTAAGAAAAAAAAATATAACAAAAAATGAACATCTTTTTTTTGTATTTTTACTAATATTTTATTAATAATATTTTTGTGAAGAAAACATGGTAATCTTAGGTAAATATTGTTTCTTTTCAGAATACCTGGCAAGGTCACAGTCTGCCACCCACCACCAATATGCTGCCACTTAGCGAAAGCCCGATACTTGAATTGACGGAGCAAATGGAATCCATATAGGATGCTTACCCTTTTATACTTGAGTTATACACCGTTTTAAGTATCTTATATTGATATTTTTGGAAAATAGTCATATTGCGCAGTACTAGGATTTATGTGAAGTGCCAAATACGTGGTCGACAATCAGGGCAACGATTTGGATATATGTGTTTATATGATCTTTGTATCTTCAAATTCAAATATTAACGGATTTTATCGTTGTTCATATTTGAATTTTGGTTACTGATAGTAGTACCTACACAGGGACTACGTATAAACATTATTAAAACGAATGAATATGCTTTTCTCCTCTTTTTTTTGGCTGCTGAGTGGTAGATGTCTGAAAGTTACATTTTTGAAAACTGGGAAGCTTGATTAAATGCTGTTGCAGTTTTTGGATTCAAAATACCCTTAATTTTCGAGTACGTTCTGGCCGGCAGGTGTGACAGCTATCTGTTCTTTGGTAGTCAACCACGTCTTTGGCACTAGAGTTCTTGTTTGGATAAAAACTGGTACATATCTTTTGATACTCCCGTTAGGCATCGATTTCTCATTTTCCATTACCTTTAAAACTGGTTTGGTATGTATATTATTATAGGGTGGCATAAAACACTTTCGATTTTTAATTTATTTATTTATTAATTAATTATATAAATTATACTGATTTAAATAATTGTGCCGACTATTCCGAAAAATAATGAACCCG
>DWNE01006932.1:0-12660 GCA_018249875.1 Cecropterus toxeus
CTGACCTACCACCTCCAGACCATGTATTAAAAGTTGGCATTGATGTCATGTTATTAAGGAATTTAAGCACCCCCAATGTGTGTAAATGTACCATTTTTTTAGCCCAACGAAGTGGGCGCGGGTCTGCTAGTTTTATATATATCTTGAAATAGTTTTGAGCCTGACTTATTTAAACAAAATCTTGTGCAACATTTGTGTCTCAACTAACCGTAAGGTTATGCCCGCTACTAGATAAGAAAAAAAACATAGCGTGATGTTATATTTCCTATAGCCTTCCTCAATAAATGGACTATTTAACACAAAAATATTTTTCAATTCGAACCAGTAGTTTCTAAGATTAGCGCGTTCAACCAATTAAACACTCTTCAGCTTTATATTTTTATTTATTTTCCAATAACTATAAACATGAATAACTGTAACAGTCTGTTTCTTGTTAGAAGATTTGGATCTGTGTTTAACAGAATTAAACAATGTGCATGTGAATGTATTTTTTAATATTGCGTATTTTTTTTGCAAAATATGTATAATATTGTGAAATATCGAATTCTTTAAACCTTCTTTCGAGACGTCCTTCCATATAAAATATATTGACCTATTTAAACATCAAAATACATACAATAGGCACTGAATATAAATACATACGGAATATAATTGATTTAAACAATCTCAAACCTTGATTTTATACACCTGAAACAATGTAATCTTGCGTAAACACTTATAGTAGGGTTACCAACACAAAATAGCTATATAAGCATAACAGATCATAAATACTATACTAAATTATATATACTAATATATAAAAATGAGATGGTGTGTGTCCGTTTGTCTGTTTGTTACTCAATGACCCAAGACCCACTGGTCCGATCTACATGAAATTTGCATGGATGTTGCTTATTTAACTATTCAGTCTATAGGCTACTTATGATTTCGATATTCTTCGCTACTCAAAGATGGCCACCATTTTTCTGCCGTCACTACACCCTTTGGTTTCAAACTCTTATATTTCCATTTAAAATAAAACTAGAACGCTAAAAATAATACACTTTATGGCATATACGAGATTTAACTTTCTTTCCTGTAGGTCCTTATCCCTTTTTAAATACCCCCAACGGTTAGCGAGTAAAACCATTTTTTTTGTCGCGTAGTGAAGCACTAGTTGTTATATAACTAAATAACAAAAAAATACGTTCAAAAATTAGGAAACTTTACATAGAACAGGGGTTCTATCTGAAGTCAATCACACAGCGTTATTCCTTATTACCCGCGAAGACTAAGATGGTTGCCTCATATTATAGCCGATAGTTGCCTCATAGTCGGTAACCTCCCCCATTCCATCAAAACAAGAATTAATTCACGCGAGAAATAAGTGTGGCGGTGGTACATTTCCGTTGGAACTCGTACCACCTATAAATCTGCCTACCTTTTTTGTCCACTTGCGTCAAAAAGGAATAGACAAAAACCACAAAAAATAGGTATATGTTCTACCGTGGATTATGTAATTTTAAAATCAAATTTTAGATTATTGATTTTCCTTTTTCAATTTATTTTTAAGCTTCTAGTTTTTCTTGTTTTGATCATTATTTGTTTAAGTTGCATTCTGATGACGCTACTGGATGTAATCTACATTCAGCCTTTTCATTAGAATTAGAGCTAGAATTTTGTTTTGGTTTAAAGATATATATATTTAGGGCGAGGGACAGATGTTTCCGCAGTATCTAACGAACATTACCTACTTACGCGCTCTGTCCTTCCACCCACCTGTAAGTTTCTGTTTCGTGTATAAGGAACCGTGCTTTCTTATATGTATAACAATCTTTATTTCTTAAGAACGTGGTCAAACAATGTCTTGAATTTGGTTCATATACTAGCTGACCCGACAACCTTTGTCTTGTCTTAACTATAAATATTGAATTCGAATTGGTAAGACTGACGAGGTTAGGTTTTGTTCCTTTTTTATGTTGCGCGAAATTTCCAATTTATTTCCTTTTATAAAAACTTCTGACAGTATCAAAAACAACAAAAAAAAATACAGACGAATTGAGTCCTTTTTGGAAGTCGGTTAAAAATATTAGAAATCGGACCAAGGGCAATAGGGAAATGTATTCAGTTTTATTTATAAATATTTATAAATAATTAAAAATGTTTCTATTGTTTGTCAATTGAATATTGAATATTTTCATAAAAAATTATAACTCATTATTACGAATTTCGACCACTGATCAAGGTACTCGTTCGTATAAACAACGTACGTGACATAAATGTACAATAAAAATAATCTCGTACATAAAATCAATTCGTAATGTAGATAAACTATTACGCATTTGCCTTGGACATGCATCCTTAACAAGCGATGATGCCTATTGTTTCTTGCAAGTTCAATGAGTCGCACACAAAGGTTAATGCTGAGTAATGCGCGATTATATTTATCCAAGCGACTGATTGACTCGCGCCGTATACGACCAGAGGATTAATTGGTTTATTTATAGTTAAAAATACAATAGGCTGGTCCACGATAGAGCCCAATCGGGCAACTCGCTCAGAAGACCCCGGTTGCGTTCCTTTGGAGATCCCGGAGTAATCTTCGCAGCGTCGAGGACAGCCACTGGTACCGGGGGGGTTCCAGTGCGGTAGAAAACCCACATAATCCCGTTGCTCCCACGACGTCAGCTACCTTTTGAAAGTTTCCCTGTCGAGAACAAAAAAAGACTGGTCTACGATTATAAGTACTGATAAGGTATCTAAGTATGTATAAAAACATGTTGGCATGATAGTAAAAGGTGATCACCGTGTATCTTGGCACATATGTTTTTATTATGGAGGTTTTTATTAAATCCATCTTACCTTCAGAGGCATTTTACGTACTATTAACCCGTACGCAACCTAATAAATAGCAATGTGGACGGTAGGAAGCAAAAGCTTATATATGTAGATATGTAGAGGTATATTATGAAAGGTTTCCTCATATTATTAAAGTAAAAAATAAATATGAAGTGAAAATAAATGGCAATTGCCGCTTATAAATATCTGAAATCAAACCCATATGACTTTTTGGAACTGCTTTTATTCAGAAATAGGTGTATCGTAAGCAGTGGTCACTTCAGAGTTGAACCATTATATGTTACGTAAAATAATGTTACTGGGATTGCTATATGAATTCGACGACCCGCGTAGCGGAGCGGTCACCGTACCGGTCTGACACGCAGTGGGTCCCGGTTTCGATCCCCGGCCAGACAGAAATGTGAATGAAGAGTTTATATTTCTGTTCTGGATCTGGGTGTTTGTGTATTCGTCTTTGTGTGTCCATGGCACCCACGACATAGGAGAAAATCCCACTCTGGGGCTATGAGTGTAGAAAGCGTTTATGTTTATGATTTATGACTTACTCAGTTTATAGAGAGACCTTCCCATCGTGTTACGCATCACTTAACACCACCTTCGATATTCACCAGTTAACTTAAGACAGCGGAAACTCATTTAAATGTAAACATCAGAAGTAAGTACCTACAAGTATAAACTCCGATTCAAAGAAGTACTTAAATAATTAAATGTATCGAGACTATGTATTCATATGAATGAATCAAACTAAGAAAATAACAATGACCGCAATTTTCGTGACTAATGAGGTAACTAATACAATAAATGCCTTACATTGACTATAACTAAACATAAATGTTGGGTTTCGTAATGACCAACAACATGTTTTCGCTAAAAACAAAAATACTTTTTACCGATTAATCTCTAACGAACAAGTTCAAAGTAATAAAAGTAGTAAAAATGTTATAAATTCTAAAAAAAACAGTCTGCGTAAAACGATATTTTTGTTCATAATGTTTTTTTTATATATATGAAGTAGCAAACGAGCATGCTGCCGAGTCCACCTGATGATAAGTGATTACTGCCGCCCATGGTCATCTGTAAGCAACTTCATATAGAACAGGGGATCTATATGAAGTCTATCACAGGTGCATTGCTACTCCCGAGGACTGAAATGGTCGCCTCATATAAAAGTGAACCGGTATATCTAATATAATGTTTTATATGAGTTTTCGACAAAATAGTCAAAAAGAAGTATTATATATGCATATTTTCTAAATGGTCCCATTACCAACTTTCATTTGATACCCATATCGCCGCGATAATAAAAAAAGTCGTCCCCCTCCTTTTCCCCTGTTTGTAAGCACCGTTTTTTTTTAATTATATAGCCTATGCCACTTTGCAAACTGAGATGATTCTAATGATATCTCATACGTCACAATGCGTCAAGCCGTTTGAGCAGTAGGGCGTGCCAAAAAAATAGGCATACTCAGTACTCACAAATAAATATATATATACGCTCAAAAAACATTACCCTTCTTCTGACGCAAGTAGAAACGATGTTCAAATTGATATAAATATTAAAACAATCAATAGTGAGAGTTAATTATTTATCTTGTGTCGGAGTTTTAGATTTTCCGTCACTCAACCGTGGTCAAGATCACCTCAGCGCCTTGAACAACGGAATACAGCTCTAGGAATAAAACTAGAAGTAGATTAATTGAGAATGACTCACATTATCCATTCGTGCGAAACCAGATGTTGTTGTTCACGACTGTGTTTATCAAGAAAGAATCATTGACGTGTTTGTATTGGAAATGTATATTCGTCATATCATTAGTGTTATATAGAATATCAGAAAAATTAACACCATTAAATAATATAATAGGAATGTACGCTCATTGATATTTGAGTAGTAACATTGTTGAAAATATTAAAAAAAAAAAAACTGCAAACAAAATGTTCATAATGATATGTTTTGTTTAACGCTTTATATGAATTTTCGTCAAAATAGTCCAGTAAATGTATTATAATGTGAATATTTCAGAATGGTCTATTTACTAGCTTTCATTTCAATTGTTGTGATACTAAAAAATATATATTTTTTAAACTATGCCACGCGGTTTTCCCCGCGTTTACAAGAAATAAAAAGCACAACAGACCATGTAATAAAGTAATTTCTGTAGAGAATAGTGTCTAGAGTAGATAGATAATGATGAAAATATTTTAATAATGGTAAATGTTGTATATTAAACACTATGAGTGCATATCCTTAAATCATCAATTCCTTAAATTAAATTAGCTTTTGCTACGATTTCAAACAGAAACAAAAATTCTAAAAGATAGAAATGTCTATTTATCATGTTATCAATTTCCCAAGTTTGTTTTTTTTCGCAAATATAAGCGTTGTAAAGACGGGATGTGTGGATCTTTTATAACACATATGTACACACCACACCACCCACACACACACACACACCACATGTTACATTATTTTCTTGTCGGATGACAGTATCAATTTTCATTACGAGAAATGAATACTCATACAAATCTAGATATTTTGCAAAAAGTATCGCTACTGCAATATTTGTATTGCATTAATGTTGTCAAGTGATATTGTTTCAACTAGATCCCACTGAAAACATTCTGTAAAAAAACTAACCAAGTCTCGATGGAGCTGCTTGTTTATCTCTAAAAAGTAATGAAATCTAGACAAAGTCGTGCCAAGTCTAAGGTTCCTTACTGCGATTTCTCAATTATTATAGATAATGTTGTGTGACTTGGCCGTTGCCTTGTACCCACTATTGTCCGCGTATTGAGTCTCAACATTTACTGGATAAGACTTAAGACTCAACGTTCTTTATAAGTTAGTGGATACAAGTCGACAACCAAGTAACACAACATTAACTATAATAATAAAGAAATCGCAGTAAGGAACCTTAGACTCGGCACGAGTTTGTCTAGATTTCATTACTTTTACAATACCAGGTAATCACATTAACATTATGACTATACAAATGTGTAACTCCAAGTAAAGTCATCGTAGAATCACTTACATTTATATTTTATATAAAAGCGAAATGATACTCGCCGACCGGGAAAGTACCACCGCCACACCTATTACTATCGTGACGCAGCTCTTGCGTTTCGGTAGAAGGGTGTGGTTGCCGGCTCACTTATATATGAGGCGACCATCGTAGTCCACGGGAGTAGCAACGCGTCTGTGATCGACTTCAGATAGTACCCCTGTTCTATATGAAGTTGTTTATAGATGCCGATGGGTGGCAGTAACCACCCATCGGCATCTATATGTGTACTGCATGCTCGTTTACTACTTGAATCTTATAAAAAAATCTAAAAATGGTGTGTAAAATAAGTGTGTCATTATTTTAAACTAGAACGCCTACTAATTTTCATAGATCTTGCTTTAAAATTGACGGGATGTCCAAACATACTTTCAACACCTGTTTAACACGTTGGAACGATCAAGTGGAATATAATATCTTTTTGGATAAGTGTCTACATCGTAGAAGGAACCTATTGTCCATTGATGGTTTTAACCCCATAATTTTTTATTTTGATATTTATTGTTATAGCACATTATCTATGAAAATTTCAACTGTCTTGCTATCGCGGTTCATGAGATATAGCTGAGATACTGGTGAATGGTGATAGATAGGCGGATAGACGGACAGTGGTCTCTTAGTAATAGGGTTCCGTTTTTACCCTTTGGGTACGGACCCCTAAAAATTTGCTATAATTACTTGAAGCTTTGTATGATTTTTTTCAGTCAATAATAAAATCTGAGCACTCCACTTACGTCAGTAAATTAGGAAGATGTGGAAATAAAATTAATATATAAACCTTAAATTTTACTTACCTTATTTACTTAAACTTAATATCTGATTTTAACAGAGGATATTAATCTTTATTGACTTTAATTAAAATAATAAAAAAATTGACACGAAACATGTTTCGTATGAATATAATAAAATTATAATATTAATTTATTATGATAAAAAACATTCAATTCAGTTAACATAAATTCATAATTACATTGAAAATCTGAAGCTAAAATATTTTTCGTAAACTTGTATTTCGAGATTGAAATAATTTAGTGGCTGTCCACTCTTGGCCCACGGAAAACGTAGGACAAGTTAAAAAAAGTCTTCGTGTACAATTTACAATTTCACATTATTTTTTATATTTGATACTTTAGCATTTTCGACCGAACAAATGTCCAAATGGTTCAGCCAGAACGGATTTGGACATTTTTTCTTCATTTAAAAGCTGGTCGAAACGCTGAATACCATTTGGTACTCATTTTAATTTGGTTCTGTTCTGACAATGGCATCCATGAGAAAACCATATAAATCTTAAGTTTGCATTAACAATGTAATGGACGAATAACTCAGCTTATGCTTACCATTCTCATGAAATTGTCGTTTTTTTTTTCGTCAAAATATGTATAATCTGTGGCGAGTTCAATTTCCGCCCCGGGCGGCGTAAGCCCACGCTACGCCACTGAGTGTCATTTCAACCGAGCGCTGGGTTTTCATTTAGTATGATTATATTTTAGTGTACAATTATTACTGTATTATGTACATGGGCGTTATCAAAACAAACTAGCTCAGGAAATTATATCAGTCCGCCACATTTGCCATTAAAATGTATTCTGCAAATATACGTTCCAGTTTATTTCAATAAAGTAGGTCATTTAATTAAAACGATCCGTACATCGTAGTCTATGACTGTTCAAACCGATAAGCGCGAGCAATAGGTTTCAATCAGTTATTATTGTTCTGCGCACAAAATTAACATTGTTCTACTTACAAAGCGAACTTGACGTTAATACATTATGACATACCTAGTGGTTTATGTTAAGTTGGAATGCCTAGAACATAACGAAAGTCATCGAACGATGTACATACAATACCGCTTGGCCGTGAAATATTTGCTGGCTACTGCTAACGTGAGCGTTGAGCGAAATTTGGCCAGTTTTACTTCAATTAGCAGTGAAATTTTAGCCTAATAAAATCAAATACATTTACAATTATATTTGTTTCTATTATTTCGTGGCGCTGATGTTACTGGCTCAGTATACTGAACAAATGCGGATAAAAATCTACATTTTATCTAGATTTTAATTCTAAAGAATTTGTCGCGTCATGTAGTATAACATTTTGCCACACCTTTATCTGGCACGTTATTCATGCACTGTATTAAAATATATAACCCAAAATATAAAGGTTTTCATATCTTATTTATTTTCAAATCAGTCGCGTAAAGTGTTATCAATCAAATCATTATAGGTGATGTGTTTTGTGTTTCATACATAGATCTGCTTTTAAAAACATTTAAATATTGTTAATAAAATAATATTGGTATTAAAATTTAGGGACTCGTCTGAGATCACAGCAAATAAATAGTAATTAGAATAGAAGTGTGAATGAAGACGTGTCAGTACGGGATGTTTAAAAGTTCGATGTTAAGTCCCATGAAAGACGGATTATCATCTTGGGCTCATGACAAATAAATATCACTTTAAAGTCATTCTTATACACATTTCCATCAGAATTCCAACATCCTAAGCTGATGATACTACAATTTGACCAAAGGCTATCGTACAAAATTGCACTGTAGACTATGAGCTAAATTGTTTCGTTCTGATAAGAAACCCGTGCCCGGAGGTGGAAAAATAATGAGTTGAGAAGAATTGATTATTAAAATTAAAAAATATTACATATATTTTTAATGTATTGGTTAAATACTGAAAATATATATTTTTAAATATATTTTTGAAATATAGTACAATTTTGCGTAACGTCAAACAAATATTAATTGCTTAAAAATGTCCATGGGCAGCAGTAACCACTTACCACCAGGTGGGTTGCTTGTTCCTTTGCTACTTCAAATTTAAAAAAATAAAAAATACATGTTTTAGGAAAATATATAAAGACTGAAGTCAATTTTTTTATCGCATCGCTTGATCGTACAAAACAAAAATACATGCATTATCTTTAATCAATCTTAATTACTTGCGTTGTTAACTCTTACTCTTGTACAAGGAAGATATTTATGATGTGAATGAGGTTGAAATTAAGTTGCGTATTGAAAAATAGATTTTAAAGACGCGTAAAGGTGAACGTAGGGCGGTCAAGGATTTCTTCTTATAGTGCCTACCTATTACTATTATATAATCGTTGTTGACGAGAAACCGAACCGAGGTCTTTAATGTAGATGTAGGCAAATGATTGGATTATTTGTCTATCACTTTTTTCGCTGTCAACTACATACTAACTACTTATCTAAAATTATATTTAATAATATAATAATTTTAATTGGATCCTTAAGTTTTATTAGAGAAACCATTTGCTTTTAGACAAAATAGATGTAACTCATCTATTTTCTTTAGATATTATTTAATAAGCCAATAGAATAAGATGTTATTATTTTTACTATTGTAACTTACGGTTCAACTATACTCGAAATTAATGTAATTAGATTAAGTTATTTAAGTTCTCCTGTAAGTGAATTTTGTATAGTTAATAATAATTTTTTTTAACCATAAGATGTTGGTATGTTTTAAAAATAATTACACCAGCACAAAAATTTAAACATATGTGATTTTATTATTGTAATAGAGATAGACAAATAAAACAACATAACGAAATAAAAAAATTAACACAAAAAACGCGAACATTTATTTCAAACAAGTTGATTTTATCTTGAATATCCAGATTTTTGATGGCTAAAATATGTAAAATTTTGGTATCAAAAGAGATATTTCTTATCGTATCACGTTATTCGCATTTTCCAATAACAAGCCTAGCAAAAATGAGTTTTTATACCCAATAATACGAATAATACGAATTATGTCATGGTGTGAGAAAGTTGGCTAGGCTAAGATTCGCATGAAATTTGTAACTTAATTGAAATAACCGACTTAATAAAAGGTTAAAATTAGATTATGTCTAACGTTAATGTTATAATCTTACATGCTGCCCCATTCCAAATGCTTTGCAACAATTATGGCCAATTTCGAGTGAAAGTATTAATAGGTTTTCGTAATGTGCTCAAGGCCTTCAAGGCAACAACATTCAAATGTTACATAATTATGTGGATAATCGCTTTTTTCGGGCTACGTTAAATTTCCATGTTTTACGCTTAAAACACCTTTAGCTCTAATTAGAATAATATTTGGATTATTTTGGAACAATATCGCAACTAGATTAAAGCCGCTGACATTCTGGTCTACATTAGCAAACGAACAAGCTCCCCACTTGATGGTAAGTGGTTACTGCTGCCCATGGACATTTGTAAGCAACTTCATATACAACAGGGGTTCTATATGAAGCCGACTACAGATGCGTTGCAACTCCCGAGGACTGAGATGGTCGCCTCATATATAAGTGAGCTGGCAACCACACCCTTCCACCGAAACGCAAAAACTGCTTCACGCTAGAAATAGGTGTGGCGGTGGTACTTCACCTTTAAAATCATTATTATGCAACCTATTACATATTATCATACTAGATTTTCCGACCCTACCCGAATAGGTTATTTTTACCGCGGTATCCTGTGTTAATCCAAGTCTTGAACTACCTGTTAGCCAATTTTCATCCAAATTTGATTTAAGTGAAAAAATAACAAATATCCATTCATCCATCCTTACAAAGACATTAACAATATAGGTGATATTATCAGTGTGAGGTATTCAGAGGTATTCCCGGAGCGTTATGACATGGGGCGCTTCGAAAAAGGTGCGAGAAGAGCTCTCCTTCACAGCCGCCGATGCATTTGCGAGTCCTCTGATGTTGCAAATGTCCATAGGCGACGGTGACTACGTTCCGTCAGGTAGCCCGTGTGCCTTATCGTTATGTTTAATCGTATAAATCCTTGTAACAGATCGAGAAGATAAGACAAGCTCAAAACCTAATGCGGTCTAGCCGATTAAATGATCACTGACCTCCATGACATCTATGGATGTCTATAACAGACCCTAATTATAATCGATGAAATTGAACCAAGGGTACTTCTACCTTCAAACTACATGTATCTGACTACAATCCATGCAATTCGTATGTTAACATTTGTTGTTACTAGTCTGTAAAATAAACAAACAGTTTTCCTTACTTATTTGACCAAACCGGCCACAATGCACCAGCGGTTGGTGTAAAAGAAAAGTAGAACAAAAATACTTTGATTCATGCGTGGGTGGTGCATGGAGCGCATCCCACAACTTCCGTTAAATCAAGTCTAAATCTTTTGATGCCTCGGGTCAAGTTACAGGTTCCCACGTGGCACTACTTATATCGGATATTCCCGATTTTGTTATAAAAACGCCAACGTTTTTAAAAAAAATCCCGAAAAATTTATGAAGAAGGAAGGGATTACAATGTTTCTTTTAAAGCACGTTAAATTACATTTGATAATTCGTGCAACAAAAAATAATCATAGACAGCATAGACAGCGTCAAACTGTGATTACTTTTTACATATAAAATGCGTAACGTATATTTCTCTAATCAAAGGACAAACTTTTAGTGACCTTACTCTTAGAGTATGTTTTCGGTCCCTGGGAATATTCGGAATTTAGGGAGGTGCGCAGACATAGAAACATTCAACTCTTATCTAAACTCTGTAGACATGGAATATGTAACGATATTTTCTAATTGGATGGATTGGATTGGATGACTACTCCATAAAATGAATAGGCATAGATGATTTGTCAAATATTTCTTTTACTTCCTTTCGTTTTAATATAAAACGGTCATAAGTTGGATTTTAAATTCACTCTTTATATTAAAATTGGCAGAAAAACGGAGATCTATCAATGAATCTCATTTTTTACAACGGAGATCTATTAACATATCTCTTTTATGAAAAAGTTAAAGGATCCTCGATATATAAACATAAACATAAATAGCTTTCCACACTCATACCCTCCACAGTAGGATTTTTTCCTGTGCTGTGGGTGCCATGGACACACAAACACGATTACACAAACACCCAGACCCAGAACAGAAATCTAAACGCATCATTCAAATTTCTATCTGGCCGGGGATCGAACCCGAAACCCATTGCATGTCAGACAGGTATGGTGACCGCACCACCACGCGGGTCGTCATATACATACATTTGTGTAGACCATCATAAACAAGAACAAGCCCAACGCATCTATGGGTCAAGATTAGTGACGTAAATTACAGGCAAGAACCGGTCGAGGCCGATGCACTGTTACCGATGCGAGCCACTTCCCCACCCGCTAACACATGACCGCCGCCGCGTCCAAGCCGCGGCACGTGCCAAGTTAACAAATGGAATATTTTCAATGTCACGAAATTATATAATCGTTAAATATATCACTAGTTTGTTTAATAGAGAAACTACGTACGCAAATAATTATGTTAATTTAAAAATCGAAACGGCGATTTTTAGTATGTTAAATCCATTTAGTACTTAATCTTTTTAACTGACTTCAAAAAGGAAGAGGTTATGCAGTATTTCTGTACGCATGTAAATGATGAGGTTAAGCCCTTTTTAAGCGGCATTTGCGAATAAGCCTAAATTTTGCGTAAACCCATTAATATGAATATAAAATATAATATAAGCCAGGTTTAAGTCTAATGATAAAATTTAAACATCGAAACTTCATAATACTAAAATTTATTCTTGTATATTAATTATGAACTCCATCAATCCAATGTTCGATATCTTGATACGGTTCAAACTATGTAGTGAACAAATAGGCTATTTGACAATGCGAAAAATTAAGTGTTACTTAATTACAATTACTTATATCAGTGTATATTATGAGTTTAAAAATGGTTATTTATTAACATAA
>DWNE01006933.1:0-12660 GCA_018249875.1 Cecropterus toxeus
AAAGTTTTAGATTTGTATAAATATAAACAAGATTTATAAATTAGTTCGCCAAAGAAGTTTCACTTCTGACATGTGTAGTTTGTACGCACGCATGTTTTTTTATTTTTATGTTTTAATTTGGTTATTACCTCTTTAGCTACGTAATCAACGAGCTCCTTCTCAGATATGTTGGAGCCCGGCTGCCTTACAACAAACGCTGTGGGTTCCTCGCCATACAACTCCACCGGCTTGCCTACTACACCTGCTTCACGCACATCAGGGTGCAGCAGAAGTATTGTCTCCAGTTCTAAGGGAGCTACCTGAAATATATAAAATATGTCCTGTTTATAGATTTACAAAAATAGAGTTAGTATCATTTGCATTTGTAGTGTCGTTTTACCTTAAAATTCCTTAAGAACAAAATATCTAAAGGAATTTTAAGGTAAAACAGTATGAGACCTTGCCCATGATAGATGTGGGATTCATGGATTCTAAGCTTACCAAGTTTAATGTAATATATAATATTAATATATTTCTTTTAATATAACATTATTAATGTATTATTT
Organism: Cecropterus toxeus; assembly: GCA_018249875.1. NCBI lineage: Eukaryota > Metazoa > Arthropoda > Insecta > Lepidoptera > Hesperiidae > Cecropterus > Cecropterus toxeus. The sequence continues at coordinate 546 of DWNE01006933.1, forward strand.
CTTATCATATTAACATAGCAAAAAGTTTTTATAAAATAATATAATGTCATAAATTATAATATTTAAAAACATCACACAACTTTACATCCGTCGTACGAAATCATTTCCTTCATTCTGTCGACGATGTAGAAATATTTATCGTCGTCATAGTAGCCGAGATCTCCCGTTTTTAAGAACCCTTCCGGATCTAAATAAGTCGAGGGGTCGACTCCAATATAGCCCTTCATAAGGACCGGACCGGTAATACGAATCTCCCCATGTTTATTGGGACCTAGGGTTTTGTTCGTTTCCGGGTCTGATATCTGAAAAAATACGCTCGTGTAATATCGTTATACCTATTTATTATATTATCCGAGCATGTAATAAAAATGAAAATAACACGAGTCTACAAAAAATATAGTTCGGAGAACTCCGAATAAAAAATAGACATTTCCATACATTTTAGATTTTTTATCTGTCTGTTTGAAGTAAATTGTTTAAGATACCTTGATAGTCTCAAGCAAGATACTTAATTGGCTTTAGACACTTCAATTTTATTAATAAGTTTACATACAATAATTTGACATTAAAGTTTGATACAGAAAGTCTCAACTGTACGCCTCGATATTGTACAATTCAAACTATGAAATGAAATATAAACGTTAAATTTAACGTTACGTAAACGAAAGTTATTTAAGTGGTTGTTATGGTTTAAATTGGTGCTACATCGAGCTTAGATAAATTCTTGTAATGATATCTCGTTAATCTTAAGTAAACTTTACCTTCAAAGTTATACCCGGCGAAGCCATGCCGACGCTGCCCGACTTGGAGCCTTTAGTGCCCCAATTTTCCGAAGTTAGCTCACCACATTCGGTCATGCCGTATCCTTGTAAGACATCTTGTAGCTTAGGAAGCCTATAATATTAAGTTAGAGTGCTAAGTTCTGTAACTTCAAGCTATCGGATAAACACGGAATTCCATTTCTAAGCAAGTTATGTTAAAGGGTAACTATCAAAGTTATTTATGGTAATCATTCGACTAATTACGATATATTTAGAAACTTTAGCTCCCTTTTCGGGAGATATTTATAGCAAATTACAGGTGTTACACGTGTCAGATACACGTGTAACGTTTATGATTGTAACATTTACTAGGAGTTTGATGTGACTTGATGTGATTAGAATATTGTTATTGTTATTAATATAGCATAGCGCCCTTGTTTGACTCCAGAGACATTTCCTACCTTTTTCTGTTCAACAACAACAATGTCATGCGTTGGTGTGTTCTGATTTAAAGAGTGTAATTAATGTTGAAATTAGGCATTCCAACTTAGTCCTTAGCGGTAGTCACGCAACTGTAAAGATTATGTATGTTGCAGTGGCCACTTACCAAGCAGACTGCATGCACCATTGTAGCTTACATAACATAAAAAATCTATATTTTGTATAATTCGTCCACTACATCTACCCTTACTCGAAATAAACCCGATAAAAATAGTAGATATGAAATATCTGTTATCATGGAGTTATAACATTTATTTATATGCATTACATTACTTAATATATGCCGAAGAATAAGAACAATAGTGGGATCAAGATTTACTCGTTGGGTTGATACAGGACATCTGCCCCGAGGCAGTGCCCACGGTTTTACATCTTTATCCCTCGGGAAACTTTTGTTTTTTTCCGGGATAAAACATAGCTTTTACCAGTTTAAGTATCTCCGAGCGAAAAATCAAGGACATTTTATCGGGAATCTTCCCTGATACAAAGTAGTGACAAAATTTCGTAGGTATTTCATATTTTGTGAATTTTATTTATCTTTTTATTACGTATTATTTACTTAAGATTATATTAAAATAATGTATTTATAAAACTAAACTTTTCTTTTAATCATAGTTAATCAGTTAAAATTATTTTTGTGAAGTTTCGAAAAAATAAAGAAAGCGATCGATTATTATCACTCACATTTGCTTCAATTTCTGCACAATCTTACTATGTAGTGGTGAAGAGCGAGAGTAAATTATTCTGAGACAATCCAGGTTGTACTTATCTATATTCTCTACTTTGGACAAGTTCGCAACATGAGATGGAACAAGCATGGCTATGTTAACCTGAAACAAAACATGGCTGCAAAGTTCAGTCGAATAACGTTGGAAATCAAAATTTGACACTCAACTTTGCATTTTTGATATAATGTAGGTAATTCTAATGATACAAGAAATATGTGGGAAGGTTTGATAATATATCAAAAGGTGTTGTTGCATTTATTAATTTAGTATTTTATTTATTTTAAACGGTAAAAAATATACAAATAAGTCGTTAACAAAAAGTGAAAAGCTTAAAGTTTACATAAAAAATGTTTAATGCCTTTTTTCCTCCGATTGAAATTAAATGAGTTAGCTAACTGTATAAATTCGGTAATGTGTATGTAAAATAGAGAAGGAATGAAATGGTTTTCTAGTCAAGTCATTGCTGTTCTATTGCTGGGTTTTATTCGGCTAAGTATCGTTTAGGCGATAGTCTGCCACGCTGGCCAAGTGGAATAGGTAGACTTGATATTATTGAGGTAAAGGGAGAAGGTGTCTTCACAATGTTTTTGGTCACCGTTGGAAGAAGTGATAATTTATATCTTAAACTAACATGAGTTCGAAATCTTTCAATTAGGAGCCTAAGTTTAAACCATGGACCCCTCGATTGATAAGGCCGAATTAAAATCAGGGTTTAAAAATGAATACTCACCACAATTTGTTAAATAAATAGCATTTTTCGTTCATACAAAATACAAAACACTGTGTCAACAGTTTTTAAAATTGCTTTTAAAATGTTTCAGATATGATTATATATATATTTTTCGAATAACTTGTCATATGTCTTTCAATTGATTACGTTCTCGATTTTAACATTTCTTAAATTTAATTCAAATGTATGTATAGGTATATCTATATTATATATTTATAGCACGAAAGACAAAAGAGAAATATTTTGAGTGAGGTAAATGCGATTAACAATATATAACGTCCTGCCTGGCCAGCTTTCCTCTAATCGGTAATTTTCTTAGTAGTGCTGTGTTTGACATACTGGGAATAATCAATGTTCATATAGGACTAGTTCGGCTTTCATCGTGACGCACTGCCGCTGTTAGTCATCTGATGGGCTGTCAGCTCGGTGTTACATTTTGTGTATCGGGACCCAAGATACTTGTAAAATGGAGAGTATAGTATAATACATATTATTTTGTTTTCTATGCGAATAACAAAGTTGGAAACTTTGTATGATTATACATCGAAAATGTAACTCTTTACCAGTTAATGTCTAGTTAATGTTGGTCACATACATTTCATTGTCATTGTTACTGTAATGAAAAAGGTTATTTCTACAGGTCTATCATTTAATTATTTGATTGGGTTAATTGCCCTCAAGGTCCATGGGTCACACCTAACATTGGTAAACTTTGTGAATCGGTAACTTTGTAGATTTCATATCTACAAAGTGACCAAAGCCGCAGAGCTATGCGCGTTTTCGTCTCTATGTATACTTAATGTAATATCGGCAATATAGTAAACTTAAATGTTCAGTTTAAGTGTATATATATTGTATTTATTTTTATATAAACTTACTTGACAGTCTTGAATGCATCGTAGCACTGTATCTTGCGTAGGCTTATTTATATAAACAACTTTTCTTCCAGCCGCTAGAAATTTGTAAGTCATAAAAGTATCATAATTGTGATACCATTCTCCGAAAACGAACACAGTTTTCAAGGACTCGTCTTTGAATCTATAAAATAAATGAACTATGTAATTAGAAGTTAAAAATAAAATGAGACTGTCTACAGATAAAGCATTGAATTGAATTTAATTGGCGAATCAATTAGTGTTTAAATGTTTATGAAATTTTTAGAAAAATGATGATTTTGACGGACCAAGAAAATATTATTGTTTATAATGTAAAAATAAGAGATTGACAAAATATTATTTAAAGATTAAAATTTACTTTTAAGCCGTAACACTTGGAAATATAGGTATATATTTTTTTTGTTTCATTATCTATGTCTATAGCTCAATTTATTTTGGATAGTCTTATTTAGAAAAATAATGTAATAATGAGTAATTTCTTAGTAATAGGTTATTGAAACGTCGAGGTAAGGATGAATGAGTAGGTATATGCAATATGCATATTATATTAGTATATTAAGTGTTAGGTAATACGTGAGAGATTTTTAACTTACTCATCCCATAAACTGTTCAGAATACAATTTAAATGCGTAAGACACACTCCTTTTGGCATGCCCGTAGTTCCAGATGAATAGAGTATGAATGCTGTATCATTTGCTCCATCAACGTTCGCCGGCTCAAATCTGTTTACATCAACTTCTTTTGAAATCAACGATTTAACCGAAATGGCTGAAGCTGGAGCATCGTCAAGTGTTATATACGTTTTGATACACTCAAAACTGTTTAGTACATCGCTATTTGTTTCCCAAAAAAGCTTTGAACAAATGAAGTACTTTGGTCGTGTTATCGACAATTTATGCCTTAATACGGCTGGAAGGAATAATTTATGTTAAACCTGTACGATCAAAGAATGAAGGGGATACGTCAAAAGATATTAAGAGTTCGTACCTCTGCCGCCATTCAAATCGTATGGAGTGTACGTCGCCCCTGTGAATACGATTGCTAGGACCGTTGGCACAAAAGTATTGCGTTTTTCTGTCCCAACCGCCACAATGTCTCCTCGCTTGACGCCCAAGTTCATAAGTGAAGTGGCGAGATTGACAGCGTATTGGGTGAGCTCTTTGTATGTCAGTTTATCTTTTGTATCACCATTTTCCTGTGCAATCGAAGATATTGTTAAATTTAATTAATTTAATTAATTATGTTTGTGAGAGCAGTATGTGCGGGATATTGATGTTATTTCCAAGGTTCACGAGTATACTTAACCAACCCTAAATAATTATATATAAAGGTTAAATTATCTCGAATCAATAACAAATGATTTTGAAGTTTTTTTTTTGATGTAGCAAACGAGCATGTAGTCTATCTGATGGCAAGTAACCACTGTCGCCCATGAACATCTGTAAGCAACTTCATATAGGACAGGGGTTCTATTTGAAGTCGATCAGAAATGCGTTGCTACTCCCGAGGACTGAAACGCAAGATCTGTTTCACGCTAGAAATAGGCGTGGTGGTGATACCTCCCCGGTCGAACTACACTGGTTGTACCACCTAACAATGTTCATGAGTATCCCTAATCAATGCTAAAACATATAAAGGTTTGGAATCAATAACAAAGTATTTTCAGATCAGAATTAAAAAAGTATTTTGCTTTTAATAGAGAACAGTTTTATTGTTCAATTGTTTGCTGTTTTAAATATAATTTATTCAATACGTAGTAAATAAATGAATTTACAAAATGATCATTTCACAGTCACAATTAAATGTTTGTTAATATAAATTTCCTTACCACTGCAATTTCATTGTTCATCTTCCGGAATTCGTCCAGCATGTATTTACCAAAATTTAAATGTGCCGGTATCTGCACATTTTGGCGACCGTAAACATAAAACTCGTTGGTTAACATTTTATGTTGATTTAATTAGTGAATATTGCCTTTTGTATAATTATAAACAATACAATAACAAACGCTATTAGCGTGTTTGTCACGGTCTACCGCTTCTCTCAAATAAACGCGAGTTGATAAGTCGGTTGCATTATAACTCTTCTTTTATAGTTACTACCTACACTCTATTTAAAGGAACTAATTGCTGTGTTATCTTTGTTAGCAACACTACTCACTGCTAGTGACTTTGCTTGATCTCACTTAATAATTTAATTAAAGCCCTATTATAACTAAAAAAAGACGTATGCACACTTTTGTGTAAAAAAATGACTAATTTTCTCTAATCCATGTCCTCTCTTTTCTATTGCTCCTCTTATTTTTGGCTAAACAATTTGTACTCAATGAATTTGTTGCGGTAATTAATATACGCTATACAATATCTCGAAGTTATTTGTATGACAGGTAACATATATTCATATTGAAAACTCGAAAATTTTAATACAGGAATGACTATGTTTTTTTAATTAACTCGTGAAACCTCGCTTCAAGGAAGCTTAAAAAATACGAGTAACTTGAGCTTGTTTTTATATATTTTTTGAGCATGTTCCCTATATTTATCAATCAAGATATCTATTTTCAGGAACATACAATCATATTGAGTTGTTATAATTTCATAATTAGTATTCTGGTACGGTTTTGCTCTGATGAAATCCTTTTTACTGCTTGACAAACAACAATCACTAACAGTATGATAATAGGTAATAACTGAGATTTTCCATTGCAGTTTTAAAAATAGGACTAATACTTATAGATACTTAATTTAGTATAAAATAAAGATTTAATATCTACTTATTTAAGTCTGGACTGCTTATTTTGTAAAAACTTTTGTTTTGTGTAATTCACCGGTCACAATTAGTATAAATCATGCTATCATACTTAAGGAAAGTTGCGTCAGGTTTTATCATAAATGCCGCTGAGACGTAGACACTGACGGTGGGATTAGTCCAGAAAATTATGATCGATTAGCCAGCTATGGACAGAGCTTTCTTCAGTGTCTCCCTCAAGTAAAATGTCCTATTCGAGGCGATCCAAATGACAAAAGTTACCGATATAGTATTGAAGTTAGCATGTCGAATAGACAGTGGGCTGATCATATTTGTCGAAGAGCCGATAATTATTGGAGAAGACGAGAAACTACGTCTAGGAAAACGAAGTGTGGGGCACCCCTCTGCTTGGCTGCCCAACGATCCGTGAGTAAGGGGCGGCGAGAAGCAAGTAGATGTGAAGAGCCAAATATAGGCTTCTGTAGCGCGTCTAAGGAGAAGTCTATGTTAAAGTCTTTTGTTTATTTTGGGGAAGTCTATATCCTTTCGATTTGGAACTTAATGCACTACAGCTATTCAGTACTACTTGATGACACTGTACGGCAGCATAGTACGGGCCTTTTCTAAGAGTATGGGAGTTGTAGCCAAAGAAGAAGAATCAGAAAGAAGAAAAATAATTAAATACAAATTAAAGCAATTTTAATTAACTGATTCTCAAATCACGACCAACATAGTGTTCTTTTTTAAAGTTTTTAAAGAAAAGTGAAAAGGTAATTTACATTAATTATTAGGTTAGTTATTGTGTGAATACAGAAATTAGTATTTCATACAACATTCTTGCTTCAAAATTTAACGTCCACCTTGAATATCTTATTCAGTACATATCGAACAGCTTAATAAAAGAAATAAACCTACGGGTAGAAGTTGAAATCTGGGCCATAATTGAAAAGAAAAAAGGTCCATGTTTCTCTTCTTATTACACCTTTGCCAAAAACGATTCGGGGACCGCTCATAGCGCCTTTCGTACAAAGACGCATTTGTGATGTAAAATGTATGATGTTTACTCTTTCGTCGGCTTTTACGTTTCATGTGATTGGAAGTTCACCAGAGCAAAAGTCGTATACGTTAAATTACTAAGTAATATATCGATTCCGAGACAATAAAGGCCAATGCACCAAGATTGTTCTTCGTTAAATATTAATACGAAACGGTGGTTCTTACCTCTATTGAGGTTCCCAGCGCGATATACGAGTACGGTGCGCTCCGAACAAGGGGATAAACTCTATAATTTAGAGTTCCAAATGAGTGGTAATGAATTCCGTACAGTTCCGATCTGAAAATTTTATTGGCACCGGGCTCCCGATAAGTGACCCAGTTATTGGAAATGCGATGGACTTCTGAATTACACCGACTATTTCTAAACCGTAACAGGTAATGGGTGGTGATTTCAACGTGTACGAGGAATGCAATACTCAGTAATAACGTCACAATGCGTTAAGTGCTTTCATTGTGGCTAAATTATAGGCATTTTTTTATAATAACAAGATAGCAAACGAGCATGCAGTAACACCCGATGGTGAGGACTAAGATCGTCTCCTCTTATATTAATGAGCCGGCAACCACACTCTTCTTGTAAAACCTAAGAACTTCTTCACGTTAGAAATAGGTGTGGCGGTGGTATTTCCCCGGTCGAACTAAATTGGTTCTACCTGCTGATGAATATTTATTTTAGTGTTGGATTAATTGCTATAATATGAGCGATGCTTAGATTATAACACGAGGCTGAAGCTTGATATAATAAAGAAATATGTGTAAATAGAATTATGTACTGTTCGAGATAATACTTTCAAAAAAGATAAGTTTGTCTCCTAATAAATCGATGACCATCTGCTTTTAGTATCATTCGTTATATATGAAGAATGATACTATTTTTGTATTATTTTTCTAGTCACTGTTTCTGTTGTAGACTTGTTGTTGTAGTATTTCGGTAGATTAGGTGACTTGGTATTTTGTCCCTGTAGTTTCGGGACCAGAATAGGGCTACGGTATCCCCTGCCTGTCGTAAGAGGCAACTAAAAGGGGGCTTCCAGGGTTGCGGGTGGTAATAGTGGGAGCTCGAGCTGCCCAGTCAAACGACCTCGGGAAGGACGGTGGCATGTGTGGTCGCAAGCCGTCGTAAACACCTGAAGACACGTTGAAGGTAAATGCTCGCCGGGAAAGAGCCCGGAAGGGTGCATCGTGCTCGAAGGACTCCGGTTGTGTTCCGTTGGAGATTCGATGGAGATGAGAGAAAGGTGACTTGGTATTTACGGAGAAAATACGCACTTTCAGAGGTTTTTTTTGTGTCTTTTGACTTAACTCAGGTCAATTTGAATTTTTTCCTTCAAGAAACTAAGTTGTATACACTCTTAGCGGTAGGAACAATAGTATGTTGTTACTAAGAAATATTCTCAGTTCAAGCAGAAATAATATATTAAATATATTTAAGGTTTAAGCTGTTTTTCTTATGGCGATTAAACTTGCAAAAGAAATATCGTAACACGAGTATGATTACTCGTTTTTTATACTTTTACTACAGACGGGCTACGTGATGGAAAGTAGTCACTATCGCCTATAAATATTTGCAACACCAGGGCAGTCGCCAATTCATCGCCGGCTGTGAAGGAGAGATCTTTTTGCACCTTTTTTATCATCTCAAGAGCCCCTTATCATAGCACTCCGGGAATACCTGAGGGAAAAGCTCAATCCACATTATACATGTCCGTGACAAAGAAGAACGTGAAAACCGAGCCGTGGAGAACCGCCACGAGTCCAGTTGGTGCGGATGGAACATCATGGAGAGGCGAGTTGTGTCCTGTTAGACTAATTATACTAAAAAAACTCATGACCTTAATGTAGTAGCGATTTTAAGTATTTCTTAAAGTTAAGAGTATATGTCTATGTCTGTATACATGAAACAGTTTAAGTTAATTTTGTGGTGTTAAGATATATAACTACCAATGAGTTTGATACCTAGGCATAATGTACATATATCTAACGTGTTATCTCCATTAACGTAATAATTACATGCTAATCATTGAAACACCTCTAGGATATGGAAATTAAATTTACCTAAATTAAAATGTATTCTCTTAAAAACTAACTTAATTTTCTATCATAATTTATACGTAAACCAAAACATTGCTTGAGCTTACGTAATTGGCTTTATTGGTTACTTTGAGTGCAGTTGAGTTCGCATACATAATTCAGTGTAATAAGATAGGAAGCATGAATCAACTACTAATTCTTAAATATTTTGTAAATAAAATACATGCTTATTTAATAACACTGTATGTGTTTTCAATTATTATTATCTGCTAGTCTAAAACATATTTGTTAAACATGAATTTAATTCAAACACAACTAATTATGTGTCTCATTAAAATATAATCCATCCAAATTAAAGATGTCACTTGTCGTTTCACTACGGAGTCATTGTTGATACAATTAATTTAGCGCTATTGTGTTTTTGTTTGCAAGATGTCATAAGGGAGAGGATTTCAGGAAGGCATTTCAATTTAATACTTATGTATCTCATTTAACCCTGAAGTACGAGGACTATCAGGCATCTTTGACGGCGTGCAGGTAGGACTGTTATTCTGTCAGGGTTTAATAAAAGTCCATGGCTGTGGCCATTCACCGTCACACAGTGAACACGTCAGCTTGTTACTTTCGTAATAGAATCCAAGATGCATAGATTTATTTAAAAATCTCTTTTGTACTCATAATTTATGTCGGTAACATTGTTAAAAGTTTTATTTTTCTCTACACAAAATCTTTTCCGCTGAAAAATTTTTAACAATCTGAGTGAAACTTTTGATTGGTCAGCAGCATTTCAATTAAAAGTTGCTTACCATACAATGAATTATTAGTTTGTCGACTCGAGTTTATCCTAGATTTCGCCATAGTTTCCGCTGTCTCATATGGATTCAAAAGTAGTTATTTGTTTCCTTACTTGACACAGATGCAGAGTGAAGATTATTCTGAAATACTCTTAACTTTTAGATTTAGTTCCGTTATACGTAATAACCATCTAATTATATATATATCAGTATAGAGTATATATATAAAAATGAGAAGGTGTGTTTGTTTGTTTTTCAATCTCGCAAGAACCACTGATGCGACTTATAAGTGCATAGATGTAGCTTATATATCTGGTCTACTTGGCTCATTTTGATTTCAATATTTTGCAATTTAAATATGACAACTTTTTTATACCCCATAGTGAAAAGCGGTAGGTATTTTAGCTAACTTATGATAATTATGTGATTTAACATTGTGAAACTTTAAGAAAGAAAAATATGTACCTACATGGTGGCAAGTAAGGCAAATGATTTATTTCTGGAAGGTGACCCGTATAAGGTTCTAATTCAAAAACTTACAAAAGATTATTGTTTTTGAAAAAAACTATAAAGTAACAATACAGGCAACAGTGAGCATGATCAGACCATGACAATACATAAAAACAAATGATGCGCTTGATTAAATAACTTCCTACCGCTATGATGCGCGGAACACGTGGGCACCTTTTTTGCTATGTGTTGTTTTTCTTCACATTTTTCATGTATTTATCAACTGTCAATTTTCGTCAGTTTTGAATATCTCCTTTGTTCAACCGTGTATATATTCGTAGTAAAATAGTATAAAATATATTAATATATATATTTTAACAAATTTTATGACGTATTTTATAATAAATTTTATTAAGGATAACCATGTTATTATATTGTTCTAATTCAATTATAATAAACCTAGTTTTTGCAATACGTGGAATGTGAGAGCAAACTTAATTTGCGTACCTCTGTACTTGTATAACATTGTTAGGTGAAGTATCACAGTATCGGCAAGAGTAGAAGTGATGAAAATTTATATGAAAGTCTAACTTGTGGTTTGTGGCATTACGGTAAAAGTTAGCGGGAATGAATAAAACATTTCTTTATAAGCACTGTTTTATTTTACACATTCATTTGGCATTTTCCTTCAAAAGCAAGTTATTACAAAAATTAACTATTTGCCTAATGACTAATTTCTCTAACATATACAGCGTATTAAAATATTACAACTTAGATTACGGTCGCCAGATACAAAAGTAAAATCATAGATTTAAGGAATACATATAGTAGTTTACATCAATTCAAAAGTATTTGACTTTGCCCTAAAACGATTTATTACGGTACGAAATGGTACATAGAAAAAAACCTCAATTTAAAAATTTTAAAATTCGTTTGATTAACGACATGTTTGATAGTTCAGTTTCAGATGATTTTCAATTTTCAAAAAATATCACAGTAAGTCTTTTATAAATGTCGTAGATCTTAGACAAACACCGGCCTTCTTTCTTTGTTAAAGTTTTTTTGCCCATAATAATAAAGTTACCTATGTATAATTATGTAAAGCCAAAGAGATTATATCTAAATTGGACAGAGTGGACATTGTCAAGATTTTCAAACAAAATCTATTATCCCGATTCACACTCACGTCATCTTTGATTGATTGACTGTTCACTTATCGCTCATTAAATACAAAAGGCCTTATCCCAAAAAATCTGATTTTAAATTATTTTGAACTTAAAAAAAAAAACAAGAAAACTGATTTTGCATTAATATTTGAGTCTAATTTAGTTGAATATATACATATATAAAAGAAACACGCCATTTTAAAAACTACGTTTTAGTGTTTATATAGTTTAGGAATAGGTTTACTAAATAATTA
>DWNE01006934.1:0-12658 GCA_018249875.1 Cecropterus toxeus
AAGTTGCTTACAAATGTCCATGGGCGGCAGTAATCACTTACCATCAGGTGGGCTGCTTGCTCGTTTGCTACTTCATAATTATATATTAAAAAAAAAACATGTCGACTATTTTTATGTCCCGTAGCGAACCTCAGGTCGTTAAGCTAGTATGTTTATTAAACTTTTTAATGCGCTATAATTGCTAATGAAGGTTCTTGCTAAATTATTATGTGGAATCACTGGCGGATACATAATTTTGGTTTTCCCGGCCGGTGGTAGGCTTTTAAAGAATAGATAAAATTGCGAGAAAGGTCTTTTGATATCAAGGATGCTATATTTACGGATTTGGAAAATTAGATTAACCAGTTTTAGAAATTTAAAAGCTTATTTTGATTATTTGCCCGTAAATTTGGGGGAGGTGGTATCACTTGCGCCCTCTAGCTCCGCCTGTATCCTCATGTGGTCTACGCACTTTATTTCATTATGTAAACAGTGTTACATGCATATACATAATAATAAGCAATATTACACATAATTTCGTAAAAAACGTTTGTGTGTGTGCGTGCGTACGTGGTTGAATGCATGATTGAGTGCATGCATGCTTGCAATCTGTGCTACAATTATAAATATCTTTGTCGTAGAATCTTTGTGCGTAAGTAGGTTTGCGTGCAATACTTATGTGCTAAAAATATCGTTCATTGTTCTCTTTTTTAATTATTGGAGGGATGTAGTGCACACTCTACACCCTTAACTAAGCCTTACAAGCATGCCCCCAAGTTGTATGTATGTAAGCAATACATATTTGCTACAAATATCCTTCAATTTACTTAATCCTTTTTTTGATAATTGAGGGGGGGGGGAGGTAGCTAGTACACTCTTTATTAAAACGCCCCCTTAAGTTACTTTGTTGAGAATTGGTTCATGAAAGGTAGTTTTATATCGCCTATATACCTACCCTTAATAAGGATGTAATTCCTTACAGATACCGACATTCATGAAAATGACTTTGATGCTGGTCTTGATTGTTATGTCAAAGTTAGGGAAATGAATCGGGATTTGGGATTCTGGTGTCACTTGGCTAATCTCGGGAAGGGTCAGAAACTTAGTGAACGGAGTTGACTTTGTAATGGGATTTTAATGGGACGGATAACTACTATTAGTTTAGATTACATTAATGTTGGCGTACTTAATTTACGTATATTACCTACTGATAGAACCTTACTGTTAAGTTTTATATAATAGATGTTTATAAAATTATAATTTATTTATTTCAAATACTATGTACCAAAATCCCCCAGGAGCTAAGGGTCATGTGGAAATATATAAACAGTAAAACTGTTAGGGACCAAGACAGATACAGAATAAAATTAAATAAGTACCGCCACACTATTTCCATATTGAGTTTTCCTTAAAAAGTAGTATGTTTAGTTTTTAGATACCAAGATACCTCTGATTTACAGCATAAATTAGAGGTAGTGATCATGAAGATGAGAGGATCATGAGATAGAGATGTTCAAAAGCGTCAGGTGTACTCCACGCGTGTTCGCTTCTTCAGTGAAACTTTAAAAAGCACAGAACGGTTTTATCTTTTGCTTCATCAAGGAACTAAAAATAATTATTGTCTCAATCTCAGTCTGGTTAGATAAAGCTAAACCGGCATTAAGCTCGTCTGACGTTGAAGCTTTTGCATAGTTCGTTTAGTTCCACCCTAAAATCCCATGCATTGAAAGCTCTCATTAAAGCTTGTCCTTTGAGTGCAAGCTTGATCCTTGGCTCACGAGGGTTGATTACAGATCGTGACTTTGATCCTCAGCCGTTTCATGAGTTGTGAGTATGCAAGATAAATGCGACGTGTCAGGTGCTCAGACCCAAATAAAGTAGAAGCTTCTTCAATTTTACGAGTGTGGCATCAAATCCGATGTTACTGCCTGTAAATTTAGACAAAGGAATGATAGACGGGGAGTATCTAAACTTACAAGTATATAAGTAAGTCTAAGAAATCATCATAATCTAAGAAAAAGAGTTTAATGTAAATGAAAATAAATGATAGTTACGTATAAAAAGGCGTAAGACTGTTATAATGTGTCATTATAATAATCTCAAGATGGAGATATTATGGTTATATATAAAATATGTTATGGATTTTTTCTCATGAGTAATTCAATGTATATTGACACCAAAAATTTGCTCAACGCTGTAGCTTACAGTGTCAAAAAATGTCTCGTACATCATCACACAACATCTCGCGTGTCATAGGCCATATGAACGAAGTCGTTGAAATTCGCCATGAAAGATCATTTAATAGACTAAGCTATTTACGCCAAGTTTGCTTTAACACTTATCTTTTGCATTTGCCTGAGCACGAATATCACACCAACCAAAAGAAATAATCACAACCGCTAACGCTCGAATCATTTTCCGTTCCATAGCAAGTAGCAAAAGCGTCGAAAGCTCTCATTAAGCTCTAACTTGACCTGGGTAAGCATAAACCTTTCACTGGCTTACGGTTTCCACTAGGCGATGGTAACGACGACTTCTAATGCTCAAAACGTATGTGGATTGCAATTTGTGCAAAATATGCGCTTAATGAGACGTATCATTTTAACCGACTTTCCAAAGGAAGGGAAGAAAGTCTATTGAAATGAAATGTCTCTTTTTTTTGTGTAGGCCTATGTAGACATTTACAAATTGTCAATTACAGTCTTTTACACTACCACTGGATCGGAATTACGCCTAACATGATATTCTATTCGTGAATATGTATGTTTGCGATTATTAATAATGTTTTATATATACCTCATCTATCTTCTTTCTTTTTCTAGATGACAGATTACAGAATTATAGGTTTAGCTTATTTACTCTCACAATTAAGACGAATTTAACGACACCATTTGTCAAAATTCTTCAACCGTACATAGGGTGATACAGAAATACAAATAGACATATAGCCTTAAAATTTTACCTTCCTTCTAACGCAGAGGGGAAAACTTCATATATCCGTGAAGTCGTTCAGGCTAAACAGCGTGCTTAAATGGATATGCATATATGTATACACCAATTCATACATATGTACATAAGCTCGTAAAACATTACCCTACTTCTGACACGGGGAAACCTCAAATGTCAAAATCCGTCAACCGGTTTAGGCTGAAGAGTATGCTGAAGAGATGGAGAAGTATACATACATCCACACATACATACACGCTTGAAAAACATTACTGCAGTCAGGAAAAATCTTCACGAAATATGATTAATACAAAGAATTTACAGTTAAAGGAACTTAGAATGTTATTCCAAGAAGCTTTACATTATCGAACGCTACGTATGTGATTCACCTCGTTGTATTATTGTATCTTGTCTGGCGGACGTGACGTCATAATAGCGTCGCGACGCCCCGTCTGGCTAATAGAGAACATATTTCGTACCTTTCGTAGAGGGAAAATGAGAGTTATATATAGAACCTTTGTAGTCGGATTGCGGTACTGCTACACCTATTTTTTGCCTTAATAGCAGTAAAGCTGCTAAGTTCTGGTTTGGTGTTGTAAGACATACAACTTTTAATTCTACTGTTAATTGTACGTATCCAATCCGTATTTATAAGTGAAACTAAATACTATAGCTGTTGCTCAAATAAAAACAAATCAAAATCAAAATTACTGCCGCCAATGGACATCTGTAAGCTACTTCATACAGAGCAGAGGTTCTATCTGAAGTTAATTACAGATGCGTTGCCACTCCCGAAGACTAAGATGACCGCCTGATATATAAGTGAGCCAGTAACCACACCCTTCCACCGAAACGTAAGTACTGTTTCACGCTAGAAATAGGTGTGGTGGTGGTGCCTCAGTAGTCTAATTTCATTGGTTCTGCCACATGGAGAAATTTTGGGAATAATTATGATAATGATAAGTCTAAGATCTAATAATGGGTCTTATAATCGTAGGACTAACTTGGAGCACTATGTGTAATCAAACCTAGCTTATGTTATACTTTATATGGTGATTTCATCTCATAAAAATCGTAAATAGCGGTTAATGGACGATTGTACATAAGAAACAAATTATATTTTGGTTGGTTCCTTACGTCGCATTGCTTAAATAAATTATTTCAGCAACCCGCAATACGATTCAAAACAGAATCGGAAATTAGATCTGCTAACTGGAGACGGAGTGTTGTACAAAAAGCAATGTTGGAGACTAAACGATATGATGGTTTTTGATGGTGTCTTATTAGGGTTGGAATTTATGAAAGATTACGCGTTTTTCACTTATCGGAAAGAAAATAGAATTTAATTTTTATCTCTTGTTGAAATTCTTATAGGTAATATTGATATTGATAGTTTCTAACAAGTCTTTTTTTCATAAATAGAAGTGAAGCTAATAATAATTAAAAAATGATTAAGTCATCACTCCAGCCCATATTCGAACATCTTATTATACTAAAATTGTGCTCTTATGCAAGCTATGAAATAAAATCGTTAGCATGAATTTAGAAAAAGGTACAGCGCCATCTACGTGTAGCGCATTTTCATTTCTTCGAGTTTCAAATCACACCGATGCAAAGAAATTTTACTTCAATAAAAATCCTTACAATTATATGGATTAAACAAAAGTCATACTTGTTAAACTAAAATTTAACTCGAGGACATATTAAGGATATAGAAAGAATACATTGTTGCACTTTAACATCTAATATTATAAAGTAGTAGAGTTTGTTTGGTTGATCGCGCTAATCTCAGGAACTACTGGTTCGAATTGAAAAAATATTTTTGTGTTGAATAGTACATTTATCGTGGAAGGTTTTAGGCTATATAACATCACGCCCTTTTATTTTGTTTTAATTAGATCGTTTTCTAATAAACGCAGGCGAAACTGCGTGGCACAGCTAGTATATGTATACATACATAGGTATATGTACATATAGCGCAGTAATTTCAAGTGTAAGATATTAACGCGTTAAATATTATTATATAATAAGGGATTAATAAGAATTAAGAACTGTTTTTGTGATTATTTAATCTGTTAGTTTATAATGAAACGCAACCATTATAGTCAAAAAATCTTATGGTGGCGCTACTGAGCTAACGCTAGACAAGAAGTGAGTACCTTTTTGTCTATGTGTACCATAAAAAAATGTATCTGAATTTATTACCATCAAATTTTCTTAATTGTTAATCCACAATTGCAACAAAAAACAAGTCTAAGGCAAGAGGATATTTTTTTAGCTAAACAAGGAATTTTTTTCTTCCTAAAAGCGTTTCATGGGCTTAATTTCAATTTGTCAGTCAAAACTGCCAGCCCTACTCTGCACCAGGGATGTTAAAGAGCTACGTAACCGTCTCTGAAATCCAAAATCCGGATATCCGAAATAAAATTTTATTCGTAACCGTTTCCGATGTACAAGTTTTTGTCAATTTCGGGACATTTTAGTACAATATGTTTCGGGTCATTTTCTTTGTTTATTAAATAAAGAAGTAAATTAAAACTTATTTATGTCAGGCTACTAAAGAACCATATGTGGTTAGTAACAGATTACTTAGAAGCTATGTTAGTATTATCATAAATTATTTTTCAAACATTTTATCATTAAAATAGTTCATCACCATATATGTCATAAATTATTATCAGTAGAGTGATTAAGAATTGAAAGTATGCGCAACTGATATTAAATGTATCCAGGGCTATATACTACTACAGGCCTCAAGGGCACCTCTTATATGCAAGCGGGTAAACATTCAGAGGAAGGCAGAGTCCAACCTATCCTGTATCATCCTCAAAATTCCGTTACAGCACATGGTGAATGATTCGTGCAGTTTTTACGCAATAACACTTTTGAAAAAATATTACGTACTTACAATAATAATTAATTGATTTACTAATATTAATAGCAAATGATAACATAGAAATAAAACCAAATTGTTGCCTATTTGTATTTTACGTTTAAAATTCTTTAAAATATAATATCCGTAACCGAAAGTATTTGAAACCAATCGTATCCGAAAACAGTATAATATAATTACGATTACTATTCGTAGCCAGATCCGAAATTTCATATCCATAACATCCCTCTTCAGCAAGCGCCAACATTCGCCTTTCATTACCGTCTGGGATGGCCATTTAAAAATAATGGCAGATTATATTTCTCCAAGTGCCTCCACTCCGTCTTGGTATTTTAGGATCCCTTCACGATCGCTTCAATTTGCATCCACGAATTGTGAATCAAATCGGATTTACTTTGGTTTATTTTTATGGCGTCGCGGTTTTATTATCTGTCTGGATTGCTTGTATTTGTTATGATTCGGTTTCCACAGAATTGTTTTTCTTTTATTCTGAAATATCTTTTAAAGTAAACAATTATCTATATCATTCACACAGAAAACACTATCACAGATGTGATATGCATTGCTACTCTTGTGGACTAAGACGATCGTCGCACATAAAAGTGAGCGGGCAACAACAAAGCGGCGAATTTTCACAGAAAATAGTATTTTTATATCTAAATAAATCTGATTCGTCTCTTTTAAGTAACTACTTTTTATTTTATCGCAGAACGATAAGGGCGCATTCGTAGGGCGAGTATCGCACGGCGCAGGTCAGCGCGCCCTTTCATTTGGTTGCACTACGTCATTATCGCTTTAATTTGAGTGCACACCTCCCTTCGCCGATTAAATCCTCTACCCTTGTCCATTAAGCGATTGAAATCAGTGTTTTACCAAAATCGAAAGTGTGACATTTCCGTCAATCAAAATATTTCAAATGTTTAGCGCAGCGTTAATAACTTAAGTGTTACGTTTAATATTAATTTATTAAATTGAAAGTTTCATTAGTCGCATTGAGTAGTTGGGTGAACAAAAATAATGGAACCCGCGTCATCACCATCGAACGCTTCTATGTACATACATATATTTATACTGCATATGAATATATGTATGTACATAGATATACCTCCGTGCGTTATTTTTTTATGCACTCGCTTCTATGGGTCTCTTCCTGACTACATTTTTTGCATCAATGTAGCATATAACATTTTGTATGTTCATCTGTTTAAACGGTATATATTATTAAGAAAATATTGTAGTCCATCTGATTTAAATTACTTTCCTCCATAGACTTCAGACTGTAGACTTCGTCCTTGTAGTTTCGGGATCAGAATAGCGCTACGGTATGCCGTGCCTGTGGTAAGAGGCGACTAAAAGGGGGCTTCCGGTGTTGCGTGCGGCAACATTTGGAGCTCGAACCGTTCAGCCAGGTGACCCCGAGAAGGACGGCTGTATGTGTAGTCTTATATTGTCGTAATCTCTTGTCGGTGCGGTGGGCCCGGCCGCTCACCTGAATGGAGCCTGATTCGGCAATGCGCTCGGACGACTCCGGTTGCGTTCCTTTGGAGATCCCTGTATCGGGTACCTTTTGAAGGTTTTCCCCAAAACAAAAAATAAAATAAAAATACTTCCGACTTTATAGTAGTAATAAACCCACTTTCCAGGCAGTGGTTAAAGAATGCGGCATCTCGTCATTGTCTGTCTTCCTGTCTAGCTGTTTGTCTCCCTGTTTATTTTGCTCGTATCCACTTGTCTATCGCTTTTATTTCAAATAGTTCCCAATATGAGCTTCCACTACAAACGCTTTGTATTTTTTGTTACAATAAGTACAATTCGTGAAGCATTTTTGAAAATAATTGGTAGTTCAACGTTGGGTGCTATTCAAACTAGTGAATGGGGTCTCAATACAGGCAAACAAATAAGTTCAGTTCGATCGTTAATTAGCCAGTTAGTTTGCGAACCCGTTGTTTATTAATTAAGTTTGTTTATAACTTTTTCGCGAACTTGTGTCTGTACGGCACGAGTTGCGCTCTTCGCATATATTCTTGTTTGCAACAAGGTTTTTATTACTCCACTGTCCCAGAGATGGGAAATGTTTTTCGATCGTATGTATGTGTGTCCATTACTTTGGTACACGCTGCAGCCCAAACGGCTTGACGGATTGTGACGTTTAACATATCATTACAATTGTTTTAATTTGCAGTGTGACATAGGCTTTAAAACTTTTAATGGCTCCTGTAACTAGGGAAAGGAGGTAGGGTGTGGAAGGGAATACTTTTTATATCATAACTATAAAATGAAAGCTATTAAATAGACCATTCCAAAAACATGCATTATAATAAGTTTTGTTACGATTTTGAAGTAGACTCAGAAAAAGCGTTAATTTGACTGCTTAAAAACAATAAACTGAAACCAAAGGTAGTAGAGTTTTTTTATTTTAATGGAGGCAGTAGCCACTTAGTATCAGGTAGACTACTGTTTCTTTGCTACTTGTATATTATAAAAAACATTGGAAAATTTCCAAACTGGTATCCAAATAGAAATATATAGAGACGTAACACGGAAGGGTCGCCCGGGGTAAGTAATGTCGTCTTGGGCAATTTATGAAAATAACTGCCACAGTTATTTGAGGGTGCACTGACTCAGAATTTTAATGAGAAAATTCCTTGGCGCCATACTTTATGTTATCCCTTTTCGGGATTAAACTGGATAAGGCGGTATCTAATTTAGTGGGTGAATTACCTACTTTTATTCCAAATTTCTTACGGCGATGGTATACGGAATTATATTATACTGGTGGAATTCTTGGGATGAAGAAAAGAGCCTTCTCTTGCCTGCTTCCGACTTAACTAGGTAACGGTCTTCGAAATCCGTTATCACCTTCTTTTAATTATTATCATGTAACTAAACACATTTACTGTTAAATACAATGTTTATTATTTATCATATGTATATAAACGCATAGGTAATTGTAACATAGAAATAGATAAAATTATAAAAATACCCGTAACGTAATCGTTAAAAACATTAAAACAAAATCGTTAACAACATTAAAACAAACAACCCGACTGCCTAAAATGAAAATTTGTTCATAATTAAATATATTTAATTTAACGTTTTTTTTTTAATTTTTGTCAAAATAGTCGAGTAAAAGTATTATGAAAATTATTGTAATAATACTAGCTTTTATTTGATACCCATATTTTCGGAATAGTAAAAAAAATCATCCCTCCTCCCCTTTTTCCTCTATTTCCAGGCGCCATTTTTTAAATTATATAGCCTATGTCACAATGCACACTGAGACGATTCTGATGATATGTCATACATCACAATCCGGCAAGCCGTTTGGGCTGTAGCGCGTGTCAAAGAAATGGTCATACATACAAACAAATATACATACATACTCTTTGAAAACGTTACCCTCCTTCTGACACAGTCGGGTAAAAAAAATGTAATTGACAATTTGTAAGTGCTCGCACAGGCCTATATAAAATAATGACATTTCATTTCATTTCAACCCTTTTTACCTCCAATGGTGCGCTAAAGAAGTGCCAGGTCAAAAATAGTGATTAGAAACAGACCCAGATTTTCAGAGTCCGCGCTAACATCTGATAGCTATTGAAATCTCAACACCAAAGCCAAGTCTCATCAGCGGAACAAGTTTGTACAGGAGTATGAAAAGGTGACTGGCTCACCACTTGACATCGGGGTAGTGGGTAAGATTCGAGTCTGAACTTAGCTAAAAAGTGATAGGGGTTGTTTTTGGTTGCGCAGCGCCTGATAGGGGATGTCTCGTTACGGTACGCGTTGTACCGCGGAAGATACGCGATGAACAATGTACTTCAGTTTTCATGAATAAATGGAAGTAAATTGTATATTCCAAGTTAAGATGAAAAGTTCCACGTGTGTGTACGTCTACATTGAATATATTTAATTTAAAATTTTTACACTAAGAATCTTACTAATGAATAAACGACGTCAGTTTTTGATGTATGTTTGTATGATGTGCTACTGATCGAATTTTGCTAAAATTTGCGTCTTGCGATTTGCGATTGAGTCTATTGGTGTACGTAGGTGGGAAGGTAGGTGCAAGTTCCTTAAAAGGCGTAAATTTTATATAATAAACGATTTAAAAACGTTTCTACACTCATAGCCCCACACTAGGATTTTCCCCTGTGTCGTGGGTGCCATGGACACACAAAGTCAAACACACAAACACCCAGACCCAGAACAAAAATCTGAACTCATCATTCACATTTCTGTCTGGCCGGGGATGGACCCCGGGACCTACTGCGTGTCAGACTGGTATAGTGACTGGTCCGCCACACGGGTCGTTAAACCTCCTAACTGCGATATTTGTTCAAATAACACGTTACCCGTTTACTCGTTAACAGTCCGACTGCGCCCTAAGCAACCCCTGCTATTATACGAGGGTAGATCCGGAGGGTTAACGCAACGCAGGATATGACGTAGGTACACTAGTTGTTTTGCGTCTACAATGTGCATCCGAACTTGATGAACATCTGTTGTCTGCTTTTACCTTTATGCGAAAACTGAGATGTTAATTCTATGAATTTGGCAAAGCACTACCGTGTTATTCGATATTTACATATGTTTACATGTGTTTGTTTCCTCATTGTTGTAAGTTTATTTATTATAGTGTTATGTTATTATGTTGGGAAAACATTTATAGCAACTTTTTATATCACATAGACGACCCGCGTGGCGGAGCGGTCACCATGGCGGTCTGACGCGCAGTGTGTCCCGGGTTCGATCCCCGGACAGACAGAAATGTGAATGATGGGTTTAGATTTCTGTTCTGGGTCTGGGAGTTTATGTATTTGTCTTTGTGTTTCCATGGCGCCCACGACACAGGAGAAAATCCTATTTTGCCTAATAATAACAGTGTTAAGTGATGTTGAGTTCTCAGTTTTCATCAGCCTATAATGGGCCCTCTGCAGGGCACGCGTCTTTTCTCAAAATTAGACAGTTTCAGGCCATAGTCCTCCGAACCGGCCAATTGCAAATTGGGAGCCTTCAAATATCTTTGGAGTCTTTTTTTTATCTCAGGTTTGTAGGTTTCCTCACGATGTTTTTTTTCATTACAGAGTATAATAAATTTCTATTACGTACATAATTTTACTGTTCTATAGTTTTCATAGTAAAGGGATCTTATTTTTTTTATGTCTTAATACCTTTATGCTCAGTTTTTTTAAAGTTTCACGCCTTTCGAGTGTAAATTGCATTAAAATCAGGCGCTTTTCGTTAATATCATTTAATCTACTTCTATACAAAGGCAAACTTTAATACAACTATTGCGTAGGTAATAAATATTTTACGCATGACTGGGCCATCACAAGTCAGTCTGTAGTCTAATCTAATTCCATGTCACTTAAACCCGTGGTTAAATTTGTTCTTCTTGTGTTAGGATTAATTATTCAATTTCAGTTATCTGTGCTTTCAGTTTGAAATAAAACAGAGAGGAAAGTTTCAAGAAATTCAAACTGCACGCCTCGATGCAACCATCTGTTTAACGTCGTGCTATTTGTAAAAGGCGTCAACTTGGCCCATTGCACTCAAAATCAGTGTTTATTTCTATTTGACTTCATTCTTTTCGACTAATGAATCACTTTGTTTTATTTTTTATCAGATTAAAATAGCAAACGAGCATGCAGTCCACTTGATGATGAGCAGTCACTGCTGCCCATAGAAATCTACAAGCAAATTCATATGGAACGGGTGTTCTATCAGAAGTCGATCACAGATGCGTTGCTACTCCCGAAGATTAATATGATCGCCTCAAATACAAGTGAGCCATCAACCACACTCTTCCACTGAAACGCAAGATCTACTTCAGCTAGAAATAGGTGTGGCGGTGGTACTTCCCCGGTAGAACTACACTAGTTCTACCACCCGGTAGATCCAGTGTATCATGACTCGCTGCAAAACCATGCCCAGAATCTTAAACGCAGCAAGTATTTGCGAGTTTGTAGAACGAGTACGGTTCAATCAGGAAGGAGGGAAGAGCGTTAGGTAGAGCTATACTCCCAACGCAAGGTCAAACATTTTTTGATTTATTAGCATAAAATTATTTTAAAACATTAAACGTTATCAACCATTTAAATATCGATAATATTACAAAGCAGAGATAAACATGGATATGATGGAGTTAGTTCCAAATTTGGAAGTTAACCGAGATACGATGCGCACAAATATACCTCCAGATTCTCCGACTCCAAGACTCAGTGGCGCAGCCCCTCGAATCGAATAAAACCCAATTTGTTTCGTCTTTCATTCGCCAAATTGAGTTCGCGCTGAATATTGTTTTGGTTCCGAATAAAAGGCTTGTGAACGTTGAATTCTTAACTAAGTTGGGTTAGCCATGTGTGCTATACTCGACTAACCACGACTGCTAAATGTTCGCATCAAGCTTCCATCGCTCTGCACTGCATTCGACAGTGTTGAGAGTAAAAATGAATGTATGTGTCTGATTTTATAAGATCACGAAATCTCGCTGTAAATTGTAGCGTTTGCTTTTTATATTTAAACCTAACTAGGATGGAAACTAGTCACCGTCGCCTATGAACATTTGCAACACCAGAGGAGTCACCAATGCATTACCGGCTTGCTGTGATTCGCTTAACGCTAACCGAAAACTATTTATTGAAATTAAATGAAATGTTTTTATTTTGCATACGCCTACGGGGGCACTTACTAATTTTCAGTTACAATATTTTTTTCTTACACTATCACCGGATCGGAACACGGCCACAACTGAGAAGATCCGGCAAGAAACTCAGCGGGTTTGTCTTTTTTAACCGACTTCCAAAAGGAGGAGGTACTCAATTCGTCTGTATTTTT
>DWNE01006935.1:0-12658 GCA_018249875.1 Cecropterus toxeus
GGGGTTCTATCTGAAGTTGATCACAGATGCGTTGCTACTCCCGAGGACTGAGATGATCACCTTATATATAAGTTAGCTCAACTACACCCTTCCACCACACGCAAGAACTGCTTCACGCTAGAACCACACCGGTTCTTTAATGGCACTGGTTTCGCCACGCGAACTACACTGGTTCTACCACCTGGTAAAGTTAAATTCTTGTAATAGCAAATGTTTGAACAACAAGCTTTAACTAAGGGCGTTTCAATATCGTTCAAATTGAATCTAATGAACTAATTAGATTTTCGAATTATATTAAATTTGACAAATAATTTGAATAATTCAAACAATTCCCAAATTATTGGAATATAATCGGACGTTCTAATGTTTCCAATGAAAATTTCACTGGTCAACGAGTGGAATTCTCCTTGATTGGTTGAATCAATGAAAATAATATTTATGCGCATGAATGTGAGTATATTCACTGGTTGAATCAGTTAAATTTCAATGATTCATTTTAAGAGATTAATTTTTTGTTAATTTTTAGTGAAAGTTAGCTTTTGTAGTAGTAAAAGAGAGTTGATTAGTTTATATTATGCTTCAATCAAATATCTACTAGATTAAGCATTGCATACAAACAATATTTGGAAGAGCGAGGCCTGCCTAACACAAGCATATATTATTGCTTAACAGGTGGACTTCAACACATATAAAATGTAAATTTTGTCGACAAATAAATAAAATTTTGAATTTAAATTTGAATTTTGAATTTTTGAAAGACTACAATACATACAAAGAATACATACAAATATGTGACTTGTGTAATTATATGGTAGTCAAATATAGTGTTTTATCCTTACACAGTCAGTCAATAACAAAATCCTTAAGGTATTAGATAGTTAATAACCAAACCACCATGAGACTTAAGATACAAAATTTTTACAACGAAACCCATGCAATTTATACATGATCAACGAAACCCACGTGATTTACAGTAAATAACGAAAACCAAACGTAAGACAGTAATGAAACATTCCAGTGACCAGATAGATAGCAACGAGCTGAGCAACGAGACGGATCTGTTCGCGTGCGACAAGAGCTCCCTGACGAGCACGGACGCAGAGCAGCTGGAACGTGGCTCGGCGGCATGCGAGAAGTACATCAACATCAATAATAACGAGGAGCAGAAGAAGCCGGCTGCGGTGTGCAGGCGGCCACGGAAACGGTGGGTTTATGATATATTTTCACCTAAGGTTGCAGTCTGCAATTCATAAAAAATAGTATCCATCAGCTCAAAGGCACGAATGGAGTTTACTCCTTCTCTCCAAATGAGTTCTAGGCCGTAGTCCACCGCGCTGACCAAGTGCGAATTGGTAGACTGGTGACATTTTTGAGAACTCTTTTTTTTAGAAAACTCTCAAATGTGCAGGTTTCCTCAGGTGTTTTCCTTCACCATAGAGCAGTGATAATTAAATTCTAATACGCACATAATTTTAAAACAGTGGTATGCCTGAGATTTGAACCTTGGACCATCGACCATTAGGCTATCACTGCTCTCTTACTACTGTTCTCTTGCTACTTTTTTAGTACAATTGTGAAAGTAAGCACAATAAAATTAAATTTAAAAATCCCCAATCTTAAATATGTAAGCAAACATATAACTATAACTATATGTCAAAAATAATGTCTATAAATGAGCCATCAAAGTCGAATAAGTCACTCTTTAATTATAATTACAACCTGTTAACCCCTTTGGGTGGTTGGCTTTCTAAAAATCCTTTCTTATCGCTCACTCACACCATAAAATGAACACCTGTATCAAATTTCAAAGTTTTAGGTACAGTAGTTTTGTCTGTGCGTTGATATATAAGTCAGTGAGCCGGAATTGCCTTTTATATAAAGATAATAAGCTGCCTTGCAGCATATCCTATGCACATCTTAATACAATAACAGAAAGGGAAAGGTTATTTACTAATAACCATGAATTCTCTGGGTCGACAGCTTCAGGAAGCGGATAAAGAAGACCCAGAAACAACAGCGAAACTCGGACGGCTCCAGCGACGAGGGCCCTCCGTTGAGTCTCGTGGCTGAGCTGGGTCGCCCCGCCCGCGGTCCCCGCCTGCTGCTGCTGGCCGCTGGTGAGTAGACCTTGGTCTAATGGCACCTAACGCTTTCTACACTCATAGCCCCGCACTAGGATTTTCTTCTGTGTCGTGGACAAACACCCAGACCTAGAACAGAAATCTAAATCCATCAGATGTCTGTCTGGTCTGGGATCGAACCTGGATCACTGATAGGTACCTACCCTATTCCCTATTTCTTTGACGACCCGCGTGGCGGAGCAGTCACCATACCGGTTTGATACGCAGTGGGTCCCGGGTTCGATCCCCGGCCAGTTAGGTTAAGTTTAGATTTCTGTTCCAGGTCTGGGTGTTTTTGTATTTGTCTTTGTGTGTCCATGGCACCCGCGACACGAGAAAATCCTACCGTGAGGCTATGAGTGTAGAAAGCGTTTATGCTTATGTTTATAACTAATGTTCCTAATGTTGTGTTACAAGTAAGACCATAACTTAATTTCCAGACATAACGAAACTCAAATCACCGGACCCGAAACTCAAGAAACCGGAGCCGACCAAACCGGACTCCAAACAGATCCAAGTCGGTGACGACATGTTGCCAATCATACCAATAGTACCCATAGACTTCAGCCAGAAGACCCAGAGCGAGAAGGACCCAGAGAGGGAGGAGACCGGGTCGAGATGCTCCACGTGCAGTCTGCCCTTCCGAACTGAGAGAGGCTTAAGGTAATCTATTTTATGGTGTATTCCACAATAATCACCCAGGTGATTTGGTGGTGTCTTTTGATCACCTGAGACATACCTTTGATCATCCAGATCATAGGCAACACCAAGAATTATTGTCATCATCATTTATCAATTGTGACATATGAAAAGACCCTTTCTACACTCATAGCCCTACAGTAGGATTTTCTCCTGTGTCGTGGATACCATGGACACACAGAGACGAATGCACAAACACCCAGACCCTGAACAGAAATCTAAACTCATCATTCAGATGCCTGTCTGGCCGGGGATCGAACCCGGGACCCACTGCGCGTTAGATCAGTATGGTAAACGCAAATGAGAATTTGGGAATATCAAAATAAGACACAATTTTAAACTTTATACTTATTTTACTTAAAGTTCATAACACATTGCATGGACGAGTATTGTGATTTACAATATTCACAAGTGTTGGTTGAGGAAATTCATAAAGGATGTGACTCTGGCGAAGGCAGCTGGAAAACCAAGCTCGCAGCCAAAAGCAGAGCCGAATGAAGTTATACCGATCTGTAAAGGAATATAATTATTGATAATCATTCAATATCTATTTATACAGATCAAAGAAATAAAATAAACGCTTCCTAAGCTCAGAGGATACGCACAAACACGAATACACAAACACCCAGACCCAGAACAGAAGTGTACATTAATTATTCAAATGTTTATCTGCTCGAGGATTGAAACCGGAACCCACTGCGCATCAGATCGGTTAAAATAAAATTTAAATAAAAAAAAAACGAAAAGGATTTATATAATATAAAGTTTGTATTTCATTATAAACCTTTACTTGACTATTATAACCGAAACTCGTATATAAAGTTAAATCAAATATATCGTTATTGTATAAAAAATAAAAATATAAAAAGGTATTTTTAAAACAAGCTTTTTTCCGTACTGTATTGAATTCTATAAATTAAGTTCTTTCACTTGATACCCATATTGTGTGGATTGGACAAAAATACGTATTCCGCCATTTTGTTGCGGCGGCCATTTTGGAATTATAACAATATTGATTACATATAATTACATTGTCATCAGAACTAAAGGTGTGCTCGAAATTGCAGCTCAATCGGACACTGAGAAGTGGGTTAAATTCAGCTTGCAAGATCTGACCCAAACATACATACAAACATTGCAAGTTAAATAAAAGCTTTTAAAATCGCAGCGTTTCGTTTTTCAGTTACGCATGTCAAATTATGAGAACAGAAGCCAATAACGCCGAACTTTCTAACGAGGGTGTTACGTTTTCCATGTATATTTTCTATCATAACAAATGAATTGGCATCACTTTCACGGGATTTGGATTGTGTGTTTTGCGTACTGTAAGTTTACAATTTCCAAAAGTTTTGTAACAATGTTTCCAAAAGTTCCCAAATAAATTCAATGTGGGTTTGTTACTTGTCTCATGACGATTAGATAAACGAGTGACGATCAATCTCGTTAATCAAAACAAGCAATACACTTTTAAGCCGTAGGCCGTAGCCGTAGCAGTTTAAATTAGAAATGGTTTAGAGGTTAGAAAGGAAAATACCTTTCCTAATTTAAACTTCTGAGGAATTGTCTTATCGTCTGATATTAAACATTTTTGGTGGGCAAAATATTTCTCGACACGTGTTTAAAATACATTATGAATTTTCATTTGAAATATTAAAAGAAAAACATCCGTAACAAGAGAAATACTATACTTTTTATAGAACTGTAACGCTCATTTAGACAATATGTCCGGAAAGAGAAGGATAAAGGATACAAGCAGATATAGCATCTGAAAGAGTAATCCAATCGCTGACCGTCAAACCGGCGATAGTACAACAAGCACCTTAACTTAGAGATGAACATTACATCAAAGTGGTACTGAATAAATCATACGTTCATATTCATTGTAAAGCAAACTTGTTACAAATAGAAAAGTTTGCTCGCAACAAACTTTCCAGAAATAATTGAAGAACGGAAGGAGTCCTAACTCACAGGAGGAAATGAGAAGCAAAGTTCCGCCATGTTTCATCATGATTAATTTTTGTTCAAATTACATTTTAATAATAATTAAATAAATAAGACCACACTTAAAGGAGCAGTGATTATTTTTTACTCAAAATTTTAATAATAATTAGGTAAATACAACCTTAATACTTGAAGGTTCATAATTATCATATCTTTCGTGCTTCTACTCTGTCAGTTTCAGTACGTGTTTTAAGTTTGTGTGTTTTGATTCGTAGGACGCCATATGAATCCTTTTAAGGTAGAATTAGCTTTTAGTGAGTTTCTCTCTATATGAGCATTATCGCTTCTATAGTAGAATACATGATAATAATGTTATGTGTTACTATGATCTAGTTTGAAAATCTGGTGTTGCAGGGACATTTAAAATAAAGTGAAGAATTCTACTTACTTTTCACTAGTAACGGGCTTGTAGCCTTTTTTTGTAACGAGGGGGAAACCTTCAAAAGGTACATGACGCCGTGGGGGCAACGCTGGGTTTTTTGGGATTCTTTCTGCACTAAAAACGCCCGGTGGCCTTCCTCAGCGCTGCGTGGAGGACTCCGGGATCTCCAACGGAACACAACCGGAGTCCTCTGAGCGCAACGTCCCTTTCATAATTTTCAATTTCATCCTTTCATAATTTTCAATTTCATCCTTTCATAATTTTCAATTTCATCCTTTCATAATTTTTTTTCACATCAAGCTTGCATTGACCTGGAATTAGATGACCAATGCTACTTCTATTACATAAAACTGCAAAGTACTAAAGCAAGTCATATTTCACCAGGAGGATTCTATACCTCATTTTTCAATATACTTCCCGTGTCGTATGTCGGATTTCGTTTAGCTTGCTGGTAGCATTTGCTAGTAACTGGGTATCACTGTCATCCAAAACTTAATTCTATTACGGTGCACGAGAATTGTTTCTACATCGTTGGAAAATTTACGGAGTGAGACAGTTCTACCTATGTGGGTACATTCGGTTATTAGCAGCAATTTCGAAGGGTGAATATATCTGGCTTAATTTGCTTACGGTTCCCGAAATATGTACATACATTATGGACATCGTGCAGGGGATATGATGGATTCGTAGCGTACAGAACGTTTAGAGCATTTGTGCTGAAAAATATTGGATGAAAATTTAATTCAGGAATAAATGTATGCGAAAGGCCTTTTCGAACTTCCACTGATGATAGCAGTTCTATTTTAACTGTATTATTCATCTCCTTTAAGTACATTCACGTTAACAAGTAGCAATTTGTGTTGTTTGATTTTTTTTTTGTAACTGAAATATACTCCCTTATATATGAGGCGCCCACCTTAGTCCTCAAGAGTAGCAACGCATCTATGATCGACTTCAGATAGAATCCCTGTCCTATATGAAGTTAGTCATTTTGTCCTGGCAGGTTGATGTCGTTGATGCAGGTTCTGATGGTTCTGGTTAATTACACTGCAAACATTATATGTTTATTGTTATGCATTCAAACGTTCTGGTAAGAACCGACACAACTACCGGCAGCATCAGCTGCATTGATATTGTTTAGCAGAAATAGTTACTAATCCAAGCAACTTCATATAGAACAGGGGCTTTATCTGAAGTCGATCAGAAGATGCATTGTTATGCCTGAGGATTAAGATGGTCATCTCATATATAAGTAATTCTAGACTAGAAACAGACTAATTCTAGTCAAGACCTACACCAATCCACAATTATCTTATTTTACTGCTACAAAAAGGCTTTATTCATGTTCTAATTAAATTGAGAATTAAAATCAACACTGATTAAAAGTTTTCCGTTTCGCTTTTTATTAAAGTCCCCTAATCACCTGTCAAAGTCGTTTGGAGAATGATTTTTCTTTGAAATTAAAGCAAAATCCAATTTAAAAGTTACCTTAATGACTCTTGAATATAATGGAAGTCGATGAAATGAAAACGTGAATTTATTAAAGGATTAAAGAGATCGACATAATTAAACTGAAAAGGAGTTCAATTAATTCGAAGAAACTAACATAGATACGATCACAATTATAAAATTGTAATTGTAACTAATGTGTGTTATGTTTCTCATTAATAATGAGTACATAATTTATGTAACGCATGTATTCCTGTCATATACATCACAAAACAATATTGTTTATTGTGAGTTCCATGGGACTTATTTGGCTTATCAGTTATATAAAAAAATATTTTTTTTTGCATTTTAATAAAAGAAAAAAGTTCATTTTTAGCAAATCATTGCATGATGCAATCCACTGGAACTAAATCCATGAAATTTGAACGTCAGTTCAATGTTCTGTGTCCCTATAGGCCCGGGATTAGGTTATGGTTACCGTATCTCCTATGCATTCGGCAAGAGTGGGAGCTTGAATCGGCCAGCCAATCGACCCCCGGCAGGACGGCGGTGTGTATGGCCTCATAAGTCTTTATTTATATAGTTTTTATTGTCCTTGTAATAAATAAGATGGCTACAAAAATACAAAGTAATACAAAGAGAATAAAAACCCGCTAAGCTTCTTGCTGGATCTTCTCAGTTGAAGTTGTATTCCGATTCGGTGGTAGTGTAAGAGAATATTGTAATTGTCAATTAATAAGTGCCGTAGGCCTATGCTAAATGAGATGTTACCTCTCATTTCATATAACAAACATTCAATTTAATAAAGGTGTACATGAAATTCCTTATTTACAAAAATCATTTTCACGTTACAATTCTGTAATAAAATATTGGAATTTTTGTTTTACTTCTGTATTATTATTATTAAGTACCTCTGCCATAAAAATCGTTTTTTTGAATAAGCTTTTAATACGGCAGATCACGTGTATGAGTTGACCATGGCCCTTTAAACTTAGTAAAAAAAAAGTTAAAACTATTTCGGAAACTTTTTAAAATCTTGCTGACGCTGAGAAAATAGTAAGGACAAGAATTGAAGGTGATAGAACTCTTCGTGGTTTCACTCCGGAGACATCGTTGCTATTTCCGTCCAATTAGAGCAGTGTTAAGCACGTCGTTGTAGGCCGAAGTTTGAGGTAAGAGACACATACTTATCTGATGTATGCAACATAGTCTTCAAGGGCGACAAGGCATCTCTGGCTAGCCTCGGTAATAGTCTAATCTTATTAAAGTTCATAAGTTGCAGGAGTTACTTAAGTCGACTAGACTTTTATTTATCACATCCAAATTATTGTGCAAATTCTTTTCTCAGTGAGCGATTAGTAATCTTTTTTTGAGAAATAAAGAATCTTTACCCATATAAAAATAAGGAAGGCAGTGATGAGGATTTCCTATAGACGTCAAAACTTAAAAAAAATAATGCACGCATATGTATGTGCATATATGCACAGTATACATATAGCTCATGAAAAGCGTCCGGTGACGATTACGGGAATTCGATCATTTGTTCGCCCAAAAAGTGCCTAATGCGCCTAAAGCTTTTACTTCAAAAATAATAATAAAATATGCTTATATTCGAGTCTTATAAAGATAAGTTTTCTATTAACTGTATTCTATAAAACTTAACTACTGTTTATGATATGAAATATGCCATATATACGAACAATGGAGTCATAATCGAATTCAAATACACACATCGGTTCATTAAAGCCCGAACATATCTCATGAATATTTGGCACAAGTGGCGTCAACAAGACTAAATATCCTTGCAGAGGACCTGTATGCATTGTTGAACATTTATGTTTTGTTTGAAGGATACAAATATTTTTGCCCGACCGCGTCAGAAGGAGGGTAATGTTTTTCAAACGTATGTACATACATACATATGTATGCATGTTTGTTTTTATGTATGTCCCTTTCCTTGGCACGCACTACAGCCCGAACGGCTTGACGGAATTTTATATTTGACATATTATTAGAATCGTCTCAGTTTGGAAAGTGACATAAGCCATATAATTTTTAGAAAAGGCTCCTGAAAATAAAGGAAAAAGGGAGGGAAGTTTTTTTTACTATATTATAGTATCAAATAAAAGCTAGTAAGTTGTAGTAATAGTAAATGGTGCGTAGAAATTTCACAGCGATTTATACTGAAATGGCTTATAGCATTCCTTTCTTTAATAAATGACATGATTTGAATAAAGTTCTCTAAATAATCAATTAAAGTTTAATTTTACGTCTAAAGTTAAGCGAGACCTTGTATCACATACGATCTCTGTACGGCTGCACACTCTGGCATCAGTTGTTTTGGCAGTTAACGCCGAGTCATTGGCGATTTGGCACACTTCACTAGCGGGCCATTAGGCACTGCTGATACGGGGAGCGCCCTTACAGCGCCAATTCGAGAAACGCCGTTTTCGTCTATTTAGTCAAATACTGTTCTATACTATTTTGTTCCGCTGATACAATTATGCGATAATTTAAGACCTACATGCAGCACTTAATCTTACATCTATACTAATATAAAGTAGTAGAGTTTGTTTGGTTGAACGCGCTAATCTCAGGAATCGAATCTCAGAGTTCGAATTGAAAGTTATTTTTGTGTTGAATAGTAAATTTATCGTGGAAGGCTTTAGGCTATACAACGTCATATTTGTTTGTTTTTAATAGATTGTTTTCTAATAAACGCGGGTGAAACTGCGTGACACAGCTAGTTAACAGTATAACTTAATCGGTGTACAAAATCGTCTAATTTTAATTTAAAAAGGGTTTTTTTTATATAAAATTAAAGTTATGTTATTTCAAATATGCAGTCTATCTGGTATATGATTAATGACCATGAACATCTGTAAGCCACTACATATAGACCAGGCGTTCTATCTGAAGGCAATCACAAAGGCGTGCCTACAACCATAGGTATTATGGTCGCCTTATATGTAAGTAAGCTGGTAACCAAAGACTTCTACCGAAATAAAAAACAATCTTAGTAGAAACAGGTGCTCTACCACCTTCTTAAGTTTAGTTCCTAATTAATGACAATTACATAAGTAAATTTAAAGCTGAGTTTAGGCCCTACTCCATACTACCCACTGATGCTGAGGATGCCACATTTATTCAATAGATATATTTATTCTACGTTACAACACTGGCATCGACATATCTTTAATCGACCGCATATCGTTAACAGACCCCTCCTAATTTGATTCGATTTTAAACGTACTGCACGCAGGTTTGTGATGTTAATTAAAAAATACATATAATTAAAGACAACATGTCCATATGTAACTAAATATTTACATAATTTAATTGAATTGCTTACCCTAGTAGGAGTTTAAGGATCTAAAAACGTTAAAGGATAGAAAAATATTGGCATAAGTATAACGCGTTGAAACCCATACAGATTACCTCACGTTCGTCAGACGTGTGATGGCATGTCTTTCAGTACTATTGGTTCTCGATCCAAGTTGTAGATTACTATTCTCTCCGTCAAAAGTGACATGAAGTTAGCTGCCAATATATATTAAAGAAATATAAAATTGGGACATATAAATTATGTCATTATATTTGACAAGAAATAAAAGTTTGTAAAATTAAAGATCTGTCAAACAAACTGTCTAAATGCGATAAAAGTACATTAATTTTGCAGAAATTAAAATATAAAACGGGCCAAGTGCGAGTCGGACTCGCGCTTATCACTATCTATACAAAACCGCAAAAACAACTACACGTATAGTTTTAGTATTTGTTGTTATAGCCGCAACAGAAATATCATCTATAAAAAATCACAGTTCATGAGATACAACCTTTTTTTATATATAACCATATGTTCCCTTTGGGTACGGAATCCTAAAAATTATAAATTTATTAATTGTTAAGTTCACGTTTTTTGAAATTTAGCATTTTCGAGTAACTGTAGTAAGTGCAAACATTTGTATGCCTAAAACAAGCAATCCGTCATATGGGCGAGCAAAGAAAGGCGAATTTACGTAAATGTACGCAAAAATGTAAGACTTAACCATCATTTTTCTTACTACTCCTTTATGGAAGACAGTGAAAAATAGACTACCGAGGTAGAACATTACAAAACTGATGTGACGTTATATAACTCACAAATGTCGTTTAACCATAATTTCAAAACTTAGCTTTTAATTTAAATGCGATTTAGATAGTAAATTTCTTAAAAGATTTTTTTAATTTTTTAATATAAATTTGACATTTAAATGATATATTTTTCATATGTAATTGGAAATATGTTACGTTGAATTTTATATAATTTTTCTTTCGTATATGTTATGCAGCAACAATGCCTTACAAACGAAAAAATAAGCTGTGAGTTAACTTAACGTTAGACTTTGGAACCATTGGCATGTAGCTATGAGATTGTACAAAGTCACAACACAACGCTCTGTGATCGAATTCCTCGGTTGTCATCCAAAGTGGTGCTTTATACTTCCATATACCTGTGGGTATTAAAATGACAATGACGACTAATTTACAAAAATACGTCTGTTAATAAAAAAGATATAAACTCGGCTATATCTCGATAAAAGTAGCAAGAGACCATGCAGTCCACCTGATGCTAAGTGCTTACTGCCGTCCTCGAACATCTGTCAGTAACTTCATATAGAACAGATATTCTATCTGAAGTCAATAGTCTTCAGGAATAAGACGTCTTGTAAAAGTGAGCCAGTAACAACACTCCTCTACCAAAACGCAACACCCGTTTCACGCTAGGAGAAAATGTGACTACAAATAGGTTTAGCATTACTTTTGTATCTGTAGTGCTATGTAACTTCAGATATATTTGATCAATATGTTTCGTAGTACCTTGTTGTGGGTAGAAACTAGGTACCCATAGTAGGAAGTGAAAAGGGTTGCAACTAATATTCCTTCTGGATATCATCTTAGCATTATTCGGTTGGCTAAGCCAAAGCATTAACCAAACACGTTACGATAAACTTTCCAGACTCCCAAACATAAGACGTTCCAATAGTTCGTTAGCCACAACACACACTCGGCTAACCAAAACGCCCTGTGATCCAATTCCTCGAGCCCGAATGGTCCTCCACACGCTCGCATTCCTTCCGGTAATAAATGACAATTACGGTGCCGTATGAGAACGTAGCCAGCAATACTGGAAATTGATTATTTGGAGTATCCGTTTGAATCTACTAAATTTACGGTAACTTTAGGGTTGGACGTTTGGTATACCTAGGTCTGACATATGAATAAGTAAATCTGTGGACGATTTATTTCAATGTTAATTGTGTGGTTTTTAACGTCAAATTAATTGTGCCTCGGTTATCAACCCATCAGGGATTCTGTGCTCTTTTTTCTTAAACGTGATCGCTTCTCTAAGACCTTTATTCCCCATCTGTTATCGGTCCTTCGAGCGGAAGTTTAGTTTTGTAAAAGTTAGGTAATTTGGGGTTGCGGGTGGCAAGAGTGGGAGCTTGAAGCGTCCAGCTAAGGTACCCCGGGAAGGACGGCGGCATGTGTGGTTGCATACCGCCTAAACTCTAAGAGATACGGTGAGCGTTAATGCTCACCGGGGAAGGGCCCCAGGGAAGAGAAAGACGCTTTTTTTATAAGACGCTTTCTACACTCATAGCCCAACACTAGGATTTTCTTCTGTGTCGTGGGTGCCATGCACACACAAAGACGAATACACAAATACCCAGACTCAGAACAGAAATCTAAACTCCACCATTCAGATGCCTGTCTGGCCGGGGATCGAACCCGGGACCCACTGCGCATTAGATCGGTATGGTAAACGCTCGGCCACGCGGGTAGTCAATGAAATGAAAAAATGGTAATATTTATTATATTTTCATCGCATTGTATAATACGAGTCACATTTATATGATGCGATCATCTTAGTCCTCGGATGCAGCAACGTATCTTTGATCGACTTCAGATAGAACCCCTGATCTATATACAGTTGCTGACAGATGTCCATGAGTTGTCACCTAAT
>DWNE01006936.1:0-12657 GCA_018249875.1 Cecropterus toxeus
TCGTCTTTGTGTGTCCATGGCACCCACGACACAGGAGAAAATCCTACTGTGGGGCTATGAGTGTAGAAAGCGTCTTAGCGTCTTAGCGTCTTAGTTTACTTAGTGACATTGGCTATATAATTAAAAAAAATGGCTTTTACTTTTTGGGTTTTTTGTTTTACTGTTTTTAACGATGTTACTAGTTACATTTAATTTATATATTTATTGTATGCATATAATTAAATAAATCAGTAAATATTTTGTAACTTACGAATTAATAAAGTCAGTTTTATAAAATAATATCTACATATATGTATATTTCACCATTTCATGGGACATTAGTCGCCTTCGCAGCGTAACGTTTGGTTAACCGCAATGTGCTTTCGAAATTGATACCGTATTTTCACTTGTAAAAGGAATTTGCATATAAGTAAGTATGCGGATGTAATATTTAAACCTCAGTTATAATACTATTAATATTATAATATTAATTCAATAGTCATTCATAACAAAATTAATCCTAGCAATCTAAACATATTATGTGCAACCTACAAGCTACTCGAAGCAAATTTTCAGTTCATTTTTTTACATACAAGTAATCCTTCAAGTGAGATTATGTCACTTTCAACAAACAAGATGTTACTCTTTCTCTTCTTCTATTTTCATCCTATTAAGTATTGTATGAATGCTGTCTCAGAAAGATCCGCTCTTCCGTAACTAGTGAACAATTGGCGACCCTCGTGCTGATCTGACGTCTACTGGGTTTTGGGTACCATTTCCGGCCAAAGAGATATGTAAATAAGTATGTATTTGTGTATGTCTATGCCATCCACGACCCAGGAAAATTATTGTGTAGGGCATTTGGGAGTATTGAAAGCGTTATTTATCTACTTATATACACGTTAGTATGCAAGCAGTTAAAGTGAACTAAAGTAAAGTAAGAAAAACTACTAAAAATCGCGATTCACCTCTTAGGCCTTTTATTTCCTAACTGTCCACTGCATATATTATAGAGGAAATTGGCAAAAACATTTTATGACTACTAAAACTAAATACATACATTTTGCGCTATCAATTTCATCACACGCAAAATTAGATTAACTGTTCTCCATTCCAGCACTCATTGGGGGACTTCAAAGGCACAAAAAGAGCTCCGGACTCCCTCTAATATTCGAAGTGACCACATGTGACTGCAATCCATAAAGTAGCCTTTGGCTGACGATTAGCAATGAATAATCGGTACTAGTAAAAGAAGCGAGTTCAAAAAACACCAGTGGAGTTCCACTCATTCAATACTGTAATTCAAACTGTTTATCAAACTTTGACCCTAGTTTATTATACACAAAAACAAACAAATTAAATTCGACAAAGACCAGACATGAACAACCGCAAATTCTTCGTACAATCGTATCACCATTCATTAGTAATACGATCCGCGTTGGTCAAAGGTTTAACATTGACCCTAAAGCAATGGACCGTAAAGAAATAAGGAATACACGCTACTAACACTAACAACTAACCTCCATGTTAATGTCAATCACCTGTCTGAATAGTAGGTTGCAATTGTGCACAAAACGAACCAACAATCATTCCTACGCTAAAGAAATTATACTTTCTACCAATTATGTTCATTTTAAATTAACAAATGTAACATGTACACAATGGTAATTTATGCAAGTATGAAATAGACGCTTTCTACACTTACACTACACTGAAATATCCTGTTTCCAGGTTGGGTGATCAAGTCTCGTCCCTGTCGTTCCGGGATTAAAATAGGGCTACGGTATTCTTTGCCTGTCGTAAGAGGCGACTTAAAGGGGCTTCCGGGGTTGCGGACGGCAAGAGTGGGACCTCGAATCGTCCAGCCAGGTGACCCCGAGTATGTGTGGTCGCATATCGTCGTAAAGACCCAGACCGTGCGGTGGGCACAGCTGCTGATCTGGTGGAGCCCGATGGAGCAATGCGCTCAGAAGACTCCGGTTGCGTTCCTTTGGAGATCCCTGATTCCTCTTCGTAGCGCCGAGGACGGCCACCGTCGGGGTTTTAGTGCGATAAAATCCCACATAACCTGGCGTCGCTTCCACGGCGTCGGGTACGTTTTGAAGGTTTCCCCCTCGATAACAAAAAATAAAAATGGTGATCAGGTCTGGGTAGCGGTTATGTGCCGAGTGCATCAGTTTGAAAGTTTGGAACTACGACATACTGAGAAAACTTCGATTGCGTGATTCAGAAATATTAGTGGGACTATGTGTTGACAACTTTCCGAAAGTGCCCTTTCCTAAATAGTGGATATCATGGCCACAACTAAGATGTATAAAAAATACTCAGACCCAGAACAAAAATGTAAATACATCATTCGAATCCAGTCGAATCCAGAACCATCGGCATCTCAGGCCAGAATGGTGACCGTTCGACCGATTGACGTGAATGTGAAGATAACTTCGACGGCTACAACGTCAGTACCCTTGAGGACTAACTTTTAACATCTGGCATTTCATCCATCATATTATTTGTAGCAGCGACTAACTATGTCGTTATTGGACACAAACAGATATTAAATTCAAATTTCGAAGGACCTTCTTTAAAATATTTATTTATATAGGGTGTCCCGAAATTAACGCAAGATTTGAATTATATATAAAACACAGTTTTTAGTCTTTTTTAATAACAGATTAGTTGAAAAATGACAATTGGCGAAGTTTTGCAACTGTTAAGAACACTATTCCGGTCATATTTTGTAAGCAGTTTTCAAACTGCGGACGCTAAGCTTCATTATTTTTAAAATATTGTTAAATAATAGTGACTCGTTGTTCTAGTAGTGTAAAGCTCCATTTTTACTAACCCTAAACTATCAGGTGTCATGTTTTTTAGGGTTGCCAACAATTTACTGCATAAATGGCGACAAATTCAAATCTTCCTTTAATTTTGAGACACTATACATAACACACCAAGAGAATGACAACAATTTTTGGCACGGCAACAGCAGATATTTGGACTTCGAGGAACGTAATTAGGTTGTTTATAGTTCTCGAGGTGAAGGACCGTACGCTCGCGTGTATGGGCGACGATTGGATTCCGGCACTTAGCGACAGCCCAATCAATTGTGCACATTCGTACTTCGCGGAACTTTCGCCAGAAGCACGAACCGATCTGATATGTATCGCCCGCCGGCCATTAATATAAAATTTCAAGTGTATCTAGAGGTAAACCGTAACTAGGTCACTTCAAGTAATGAAACGATTCAGTCTACAATGTCTTGCGCTTTGAGCGCAGGTCTCATTACAAATGTTGTAATACAAAAGGATTAGATTAGTATTGTTAGTATTAAATATTTGCTTTGGCAAATTTTTTATCAACGTTTAATTTCAAAGAACGAACTTCGTTGCAATATTTTCTAAAAAAATATGCTCTTCCTCGTTTCGGCAAGAGGTGTGTGACCATCAGAATAAAAGGAGTCTAACTTTTACGCCAGACTTACACTGAAACATCAGCTGCAACAGATTGTATATGTATACAATGCTCAGTATACCTACTTGGTTCATTATCGTATCGTATCATAATCGTGACTGTATAATCGTGTCATATAAAAATATAAACAAGACATTGAATGGATATCTTTACATGTACATTTTGTTTTTAACAGAAATCGAATCCAAGTCTCCTGAATGGAAAATCGGTAACGGAGCAAAACCACACGGAGTTTATATATAGACGACTGAATGACAGACATAATGGTACTGACAATGCTTCAGTTCTGAGCGTTCCAGTTCGATTTCCGGTGGGAACAAAAACATTTCTGTGACAGTTAAATGTGTTACTGATTTAGCTATTTCCGCGTACAAATAATAAAACTGCAAATTTATTATTAAAATTGTCGCTACCACTTGAAACGAAGATTTGTCGATCAAGACAAATACAGCCAATACAAAGTATCCAAACAGTTCCAAAATTCTATCATCATTGACCCATTATTGCCTTAAAATGATGAAAGCTATCTCGTAGGCCAACTACGCAAGATATCACATTTGAGAACTCTTTTGTCAACTCGAGATAATCTATGGTAGAATCGATCATTCAACGTCGATCGTCAGTCGTTATCACACTAATGATCGATGCAATCGATCGATGCCATCGATCGACGATAGAATACATTTTTAAATTCGAATACATTTCAAAAGACCACTATTACAAAACTTAATCATTGATTGTTGACGGATCAAACATCGATAGACTGTTATTCGTCTAAAACCTAAAGCTACCACATCGATTGATACCGAACATCGATCTGCAATATCAGTTTTGTGCGTGGATACATTTAAGAGAATAAGCTTTCTCACGATATTCTCTTTCATCGATAAATGTGATAATTTTTACTAAGTACATAACGACAAAAAATTATAGGTGCCTTTCTTATAGGGTCAAATATTATGGGATCTTAAACCCTACACTTGAGAAATCAAATTTCACGCCACTATCAGAATGAGAAATAACGCGAAACGAGAAATAACAAACATACCCGGATGGTTTGACGCCTGTTATTGTGCTTATTCCGCTACCGGTCGCATGCAGATACAAATGTTAATGCGTTAATGCAGATAAGCGGCATGCAAGCGGTAATAAATCTTCGAACAAAAAGAGCTCATAACAGTTGGGTGTTTGCGCCCCGCTGAGCCCATCTCCACTATATCGCCATTATTGTACTATCAATGTCGTAGCACTCACGGCACCGCTACTGTATTTCAAACTCGTGCACAAGCTGTCACATTCATGAAACTTATAAGGCACTTGTCCGAGTTAAAACGAGTGGAGATGAGCGGTGTACGCTGAGCTATAAAAAGTCAGTAAACGGGAAATTTACTTGATTGTAAATAGCAAACACGTATTTAAAGCACTTGATGTTGAATGGCAACTGCCACCCATGGACATCAACCCCAGATGTAGTGCTACTTCTAACTTCTACTAAGTTGGATCCCTCTTGAATATGTGTATTTTCACTTTTAAGAATATCTAGTTTGAAGACACACCCTTCAAATTAGATACCCTTAACTAGAATGAGGTAAGGCGGAGTTGCCTCTAAAATCAAACCACGAAAAGTTTATTTCATTTAGTTGTATTTATAACTTATTCATTTAGCTGTATTTATAATTTATGTCAGAAATATCTTTCATGCAAATTACAAATCAAATCTGGTCAAAATTTTAACTGACTCAAATTGCTGTGATTTTACCGTAATCGTTGAAAAAGATCAAGATCAGAGAATAATTTATGTGTTTAGTATATTGCATTAAAAAAAGCAATGCCCCGTATACTTATTTATATGTTATACTTATGTGTCGTATCCAGTAATGAGTTGCGACCCACATAGAAAATGGTGTTCCAAGCGAATAACTGAATGATCGCTTTCATTCAACTCGCACATCGTCTGACTAGTCGTAATGGCCGTTCTGCATATTTCATCCACTAAATAATGAACAGGAACTGCTACGTGCATAAGATATTTCATGGCTGCGACTTCTATCGGTCCCGTAATGCATTTACATGCTCTTAATACTAAGAATGGGTAATAATTTTAACCGGATATCATTATTGAATTGCTAACAGTATTCGCTCGATGTCTACGAGCGAAAGCTATACCCGATATATGCGTCAAAGATTTATTTTAATAGCTGGGTTGTTGTCCTACTATCATATTAATCAATAAGAATAGACTAAACGATATATAGATATGTCACTGGGTTAACAGTGAATAATGAATTATAAATATAGCGAAGTGGCTTTGCTTAAAAACTTGGGGAATTATTTATTGCTTTGGAAAGTACTGCACAAATAATGTTGTCAAAAATGACTTTATATGAAAAATATTAGTTGTATGTGGAAATATTTTATAATTTAACTTAATTTCTTTATCATACCCATCGTTTTGTTAAATACTTATATTACTGATCTGTATATATGAAAAATATTAGTTGTATGTGGAAATATTTTATAATTTAAATTAATTTCTTTATCATATCCATCGTTTTGTTAAATATTTAGATTACTGATCTATATGTTACGTCGTTAAAATAACGGTGGGATCTTTTATTTGTATTATAATTATTTATTCACCCAAATAGACATGGAACCTTTAGGTTCAAACGATACCTAAGTGTACGATACGTAAGTTTACCAGGTGGTAGAACCAATGTAGTTCGACCGGGGAAGTACCACCGCCACACCTATTTCTAGCGTGAATTAGTTCTTGTGTTTCGGTGGAAGGGTATGTTTGCCGGCTCACTTTTATATGAGACGATCATCTCAGTCCTCGGGAGAAACGACGCATCTGTCGACTTCATATAGAACACCTGTTCTATATGAAGTTGCTT
Organism: Cecropterus toxeus; assembly: GCA_018249875.1. NCBI lineage: Eukaryota > Metazoa > Arthropoda > Insecta > Lepidoptera > Hesperiidae > Cecropterus > Cecropterus toxeus. Next base: position 6,345 of record DWNE01006936.1, read on the forward strand.
ACAAATGTCCATGGGCGGCAGTAACCACTCACCATCAGGTGGGCTGCTCGTTTGCTACTTCAGTCTAATGAAAAAATCCATTCAGGTTAAAATTATTCAAACAGTTTGAGCAAAAAAAAATAATAACGTAAATAATTCAACATTTTATATTGTATGTCTTATTCAGGTGAGTAAATCAATAACATAAGTAAACGCAGTAAACGAACCGGAAAGTGAGATTTGTTCAAAAATTAACCACCGTTACCTTAATAGCGCTGTTCGGATAAGAGGCGCGAAATTTGTAATATTTTGTGTACAACATGCTTTTTATAAAGCTACACCGTTATATTAAGGGTGACGGGATATAAAATTTCGGATCTTGATACGAACAGAATAAAATAAAAAAGGTACTAACACGTACTGCAACACAACGGAACTATGGTAATTTTGAAATATTTTTATGGAAAATGTTATTTCTACATCAAACAAATTAATTTACTAGTTTATTGCATTAAAATGAAATACAACAATATCTATAACATAATGAATTATAAAATTAATCAGAATGTTTTATTTTGGATGTGGATAAAACTTTAATAATTCGATTGATTGATATTTGGTTTGCTTATAAAATTTATCATAATGATTTATTTATTTTGGATAAAAGTGAATTCAAAACTTTGATAATTCGATTGATTGATTGAAATAAAGATACAATTTTTTTTGTTTATCCATTTCATTGATTCGGTTGCGTTTTTTTTACTTTCGGATAAAGTTACGCAACTTCATGACAACCCTACCTCAAGCTATTTTTGGATAACTTCTTTCTCACTGTTTATCATCGCTGCACGGTCATGACATAGTTCCAGTGATACCGATTGGTCGGCGTTTACTTAATGCCCTTAATATATTATGACCTTAGTGTACTCATTATAATTTTGAACTATTTAAATATTTATTACTGTCATCAATTTAGTTTTAGTCATATTTACTAACTAATATTAATATATTAATAAATCTTTAATTATTTTTCACTTTATAAATTTGAAAAACATGGGTAATAAAATAACATACTGGTAATAACATAATCTTCACTATAACTATAACTATTTATTTCCAAGGCTAAGTTTATTATGTTATTTGTAATTGACAATAGTATATCGTAGGAATAAAATAACAATTTGGACAGGGTCATTATGAGATATTTTATAAAAAATAAAAAATACTATGTACGGATTTATATTTAATAATTTATTATTATACTCAATTATATGCTTGAATAGCTGTCACTAATAACTCAATGTGACTATTATAAAGTATCTCATTGTTCAATATTGTTTTCTAAAAGCTAACCTTTAGGTATAAACCACTGACCACTATAAATGAATATAGCGCCTTACTAGACATGTACCTCATTTAACTATTGAATCACTTGTTAATATATAAATCTACAATAAAATATAATAAAATATAGATAGATAGATAGATAGAACATACGTAGATACGTAAGTAGATTCCTAATAAAATAGTCCTAGGGACTGGTAATATTATGCACGCCCCTCCGATGATTCGAGGCTCAATAAATTTAATGCAGTGGACAGCAAAATTGTTGTTGTGACCGCTCGCCTTTGTGAAGCTTTTATGAAACGCTTTCTTTTATTTTATAGCCTATTGACAGCGCTTTTTATTGAACTCCCTCATTACATGCCTCATAATAAACCTTATTTACCTTCTGACAGAAATAAATGGGACAAGATTACAACGCGAAAGAAAATTATTGTGCCAATTACGATATTTTTCTACATCGACTGAATAAAAAGTTTCAGAAATAGCATAAAATTTACTGTCAATGCATTTGCAAGATTATATTCTTTTTTCGGTGTAACTTTTGTATAGCGTTGAACTCTAAACACGTGAGATTAATATCATAAATAAATAACAAAAACTTAATTACAAAATAAAACACCTTATTTATTTATTACATTTTGTGCCAAACAAACATTACAGATTTTATCAAATGCGCTTATTTAGCTACGAAGCTAAATAAGTGCTGCGGAATACGGCAGGTGTAAAAAAAAACAATCTAATTTAGGATTCGAAGATAGGACACCGTTGAGTAGTCAGCGCGAGAACTAGGGGCGATTTACTTACCAATACCAATCTGCAGATAGGTATCCTAAATAGCTTAAATCTACTAACCCTTATGAATTCAGTGGCGACATTTACGACACAAGCGCTAAAACCGATGGGTTATATATATTACCCCTAATTAATTTATAAAAATATTCAATAAGTGACACATTACGTCTTATTTCAAGGGTAAGGTTATGGAGACTCGAATATGTATTTATTGATAAAGTTATTATATCCAAAAAAGTTGACTTCCTACCGATGCATATATTTAATCTTAAGTACCTTAGCAACCTCAAAAGGAGCGTGATTTTTACATTATAGCGTATGTATTATATGTTTGTTTGTCCATTTCTTTGGCACACGCTACAGCCCAAATAGTTTGATAGATTGTGTCATAATTATGACATTTCATTGGAATCCTCTTAGTTTTCAGTGTGGCATGCGCTGTATTTCTCGAAAAAGGGGCCACAGAAATACTTTTTTATATATCATGATAATATTGATATCACAAGAAACCTGATAAATAATATTATATTAAAATATATTATATAATAATTTATGTAACTGTTTAGACGCAAACTCCTCAAAGTTGTTCAACTGAAAAAGTTATTAATTAAAAAAAATATTATGGAAACTAGTTTCAGTCTTCAAACTAAAATTCAGTCTTAGTAGTGTTTAAATAATTTGTTATAAAATCAAAATTCATTTTTTAACAAATTATTTAAAAGTACAAAAATACTTATAATTAAGCAGTATATATATAAACATGGAAGAGTAATCTAATAGAATGGTTTGTAACTATTCCTGCAATTGCCTAAGAACTTGTTTAAGAATTTATACGTCTGCGGTGGTCAACCAAGAGCGAAGAAATAGGTATCATTGTGCGGATGCTGTCTAGCCAAAAGGGAAGTTGTAGCTCTAAAAAAGGAGGCGGGTTCAATGTTATCATTTTCTGGTCTGGTTGCGTAATGTATGTGGGATCGACGTGCATGCCTTCCTAGGATTGACGGCGGTACAGCCAATGAATGTCAGGAAAAAACGAGTCAGCACTAATGTTTAAAGGCATCGTCATAGACATAGGCACAGCATCTACAATTCTAAATACATGAATCATCGTTTATTCTTTGAGTAACGAGGAAAACGCAGAGTTTCCCTATTTTCCCAAAATTCTGCCAAGTCAATTGACGTCAAAAGAATTTCCATTACTTTTGAAAAATAATGACTGCACTAATTAGTGTTTATGTAACAAACACTGACGAATATTTCGCGGAATTTAAAAAGCGAAGTAAATAAATAATTAAATTCATTACTAATTGGCAAACATTTCAAAGTTACTTTTTAAAATACGGAATCCTTACTAAGAAATTATATCATGAGCCAATGACTCATCCGTCAAATTATCGCGAGCAAGAAAGTTCGTGGATTTTGTGACATTTCGGCATTCCGCGGCACATATATGGCGCAACGTACGCACGGGCCGGCGTCGGGGCGACATCCGTAAAAGACAACCAGTAGAATGCTGAGTGCATCTACACGCAAAGCCATACAGCATGAGATCACCGAGAGTCAGTAACCCCAATTATATTTACACTTCCAACCAGATCATTCCGATGAAGCGCTAAAAAAGTAAATTCACGAAAAACCCGTGACCATGTGACGGTTTTGGAGTTGCTCTACAAAAACTTTAACATGAACCGAAACCTTTTCAACGTTTTGAATTCAATATACTCAATGCTCCAGAAAAAGTTGTTATTGACACACAAAAGGAAATTGCGCATACAGGCCTTATACGAAAAGAAATCCTAAAAGAATCAATGCCTTAATATAGAAATATCCACAAAACAGATATCAACAAACCGTAGTTTTATTTATATGTCTCCACAGTAATAAATATTCGAGACAAGATAGGCTTCTTTCTCGAGTTACTCATAATACTTCCCCTGTTCTTTAGATGCATCACTTTTTTATAAGATTACATGTTATCATGACACATTAGTAGTGATACTGCAGCGATAGTGACCTCATACATACATGTCTTTTGTACAAATTTGGTTTTCCAAATAATACACGCACATTTGTAAAACAAATACAAAGCTTTAGGATAATATTGACCCAGACCGTTGCCTTTCGCTTTCTGTGAAGAAAACGTAATAGGGAATTCCTTGCATAAAAATGATAAGACGAATGTCAAGAATCTTACGTAAGGTTCACATTTACATAAAGGGTGTAGTTACTCAGAAATATCAATGTTTCCATTGTTATTTATCTCACTATGTTTTGAAACTAATCTAACCTTTTTTTGGTTTCGCAGCGAATGACTTTATACACCCACTCCTGTCATCGCGGTCTGAGCCGCGAAGTCAGCGGTCAGTAGTGTCGGACTCGCTGTGGCCCAGGGAACTGGGCGTCAGAGTACCGACTAAGCCTGAACTGCGGCGCTCTACCCGTCCTTAATGGAGCGCCAAAGGTTCCCCGTTCCGAATGAACTAACCTAACCTAACCCTCCGAGTTAGGTAAGATAGAGAAATAAATGCGTTATAACTTAATCCTCGGGATGTAGAACACCTTAGATCGACTTTATATAGTCCTTACTTTTTTATTTGCAATCGGTTAGAGACTTTTACTCATAAAATCATGTAAAAACCGTAAACTTTAACGTCAATCTAACACTGGCCTATATCTGGGTGCAGGCTTAGTCCATTTGGGCTAATATCAGATATTTGGTCTAATAATAGCCTATCGCACTAATATCAGATTTACTTTATGGTCATTTTAGCCCGTAAACTTTAAATTGTTTTATTATTCTTTCCATTATTGTCATGAGAGGACAATGACCACCAATAACAGATGTCTATACATTAATATGTAACATACATATGTATACATTAACATGAAATCTAAAAGATAAATCTTATAATTAAGATTTATCTTTTAGATTTCATGTTTTAAAGAACTAGTGCGTTACATTACCTTTAATTTCGTACTTTGAACAGGGAAAGATTTATGCATTATTATCTGTCTTTAACGGTATAATATAAATAATATGATAATTGTAGTTAAGCAGTTGTAATTGCAATTCACTAGGAAGTCAATTTAATAGCAATAGTAAGAATACTCTCTAATAATTTCTCTCAGCATTTCAACTTTCAACGCAAAAGCTTAACTTTTTTTCCTGTATAGAAATTTACCATTTAAAGTTCTCGTTAAATGAAAATATTACATAACGCGATTAATCGCGTATATTGACTTTTAAATTTGGAGAAATGCTGAATATTATCAAAGTTAATCAGATTATCTTCATATTTCTAAGAATTACTACTCACTATCTCACCAATTAAAACCAAATATCTCAACATAGAAATATCAACTTTACGACAGGCTAAGGTGAACTAGTTTTGTTTCACCCAGTGTTTACATAAAACAAAATGTATCAAAAACCGGTACGTGTATATCAATTGGGGCGTAAGAACATTGCCACAGAATAATTATACCATTATTAGGCCTATAGTTGTTCAACAATGTACTAAATAAATTTGTCAGACAAATCAGTATATTAAATCAATCAGTATTTCAAATCACTGATATATTGCAAGATAGAAAAAATAATAATTACAAACGTGCACCGCAGCCATTTGTTACTAGTTATTAATTAATAAATCAGTCTTGGTTACTTATTTCTCAAACTTATTAAATAAATTCCCTCGTGCAACTTTATCTTTAAATGAAATTTGTATTCCTTACAAAAACATTGCAAAGATATAATTTAAGAAAACATATAGTATTTATTAATTTTCGCCAATTCACTCGCTTAGGTCTCTTGTATTTTATTGACTCAGCGCATAACATATGATATTTATTACTTTTTCTCCGATTCACTGGTTTAGGTCTTTTGTATTTTCATGACTCAGCACAGTCCTGTTCGTAGATTTAAAGGAAGAGTAAAAAAAGCTCCCTCTTTTTTACTTTAAACTAAGGATAGGTTCGAAATAAAGAAGTAAAAATAGACCCCGAAATTGGTCGACACCAAAATACCTCCAGCTTGAAGAATTTATCTTTTCGTTTTTCGTGGTCGGAATATTTTTTTTAACTTAGTATCACTTAAATATTTCCGATCCGACGGTAGTGTAAGAAAATATTGTAACTGACAATTTGTAAGTGCCTCCGTAGGCCTATGCAAAATAAAGACATTTCATTTCATTTA
>DWNE01006937.1:0-12655 GCA_018249875.1 Cecropterus toxeus
CTTCTACGATCAACCCTTATTTTTTAATAGGAAATTATTTATATGGCAAAACAACGTTTGCCGGGTCAGCTAGTATACAATGTAAATAGTAAGAAGTTTGAAATTTGGTTACATAATTTTGGGTTCACAGATCAAACTACAGGAAGGCATCTCAAATATACGAGTGTAGGAAGCGTTTAACCCTAAATTACGTCACAGGAATTTCATGATTTTTGACCCTTGCCATAGACCTTGTCGTAGATGCTCACATTTGTGAGCCCTTCCCCCTACCTAGTGTGATGTTACATATTTTGTTATCTTAGTTTAGGATTTTTTAAAATTAGATCAACACTTCCATTGACGTTTAAATTATGTATTATGTATATTATGTATTATGCAATAAAAATGATATAAAACAGTATATTATTGTAGTATGTATGTGGTACAAATTACTTATTTTATTGCCCACATAGATATTTTGAAATATGACGTCACAGAATTAAGCTACCCTCCTCTTGTCACATAATGTCATCAACCCATAAATGTGTGACGTAATTTATGGACACCCTAACCATATTTTACCAGCATGATAGACTGTGGCCTAAATCCCTGTTACATTGAGAGATGCATGCATTAGGACAGTGATTGGTTGATGACTAATAGTAATATGATAATGATTAAAAATGAAAATTGATGATAATTATTATTATACTATCATTATTATCTGAATACATGTAATCTGGGGATTAGGAAACAAAGGTGATACGTCAAAAGTACCCGTAGTCTAGATAATACACATTAAGATCGAACAAGAACAATAAAAATGTATATATGCAGTATACCTTTGACGCTTGCGAAGATATATTGACTATTGTACCATGGGTCTTATTTTCCACCATCTTTCTTGCAACTATCTGACTAATATTCATCACAGCCTTAACATTGACATCAAAAGTCCTGAAATAATAAAAAGTTGTTAACTCTAACTCTGCCTGATTCAATCGCAGATTTTCTATGCATTACAAAGACAATCACATTTAGTTTATATATAAAAGAAAATATTTCATATTCATGCAGTTATCATAATTATATGAGGTTTGATGTTGTTTTTGGAGAAATAAAATGCAAAAAAAAATTTTTTTGAATCAAGAGAAATATGGTACCAAACTAGGTTGATAGAATTTAGTTTTGCTAAAGTAATAAACATTGTAATCTGTTGATATCATTGTAAAGCCACATCTGAACGAAACTGCAAGAATCTATGTTTTTTTACTGATCAAAACTATTTTAAAAGGTGCACTTTTTGAAATAAATTTCATACTTATCAAAATCGGTAGGCGAACATGTGAGGAAGGGCTCACATATCGCAATGGCCGCATTATTTACTAAGGCATCGAAATGTCCTAAAGACTCGACGACATTTCTAGTTTTTTCCCAATCCGTAATATCGACATCTACGATATCTATAGAAGGATATTCGCTCTGCAGGCTTTCCAGGTGAGACCTAGTTCGGGATAGAGCGACTATATTAGCTCCAGCTCGCCATAACTCTACAGCTATTCCACGACCAATACCTGCACACAACGAAAGAACAGTAAAGATAACAGTGTTAAACTACCAATTATTTTCCAGAATGTTAGTGATAACTTCGACAGAGTAAACATTACATTTCTTACTAACCTTGTCCGGCGCCGGTGACGAGAATTCGTTTGCCTTTGAATGAGATTTCCATTATATTAATTTATTCGTAAACTACTTCTTAAATTCACTAAGACCTAAAGACTAAGTGTGTTGTACAATTTACACGAAGGATTAAAACGTCTGGAGTTCGAAATATATGTTTACTCTTAATCTCGACAGAAACGTAAATGACGTAAAAATAAATGTCGCAAGTCGTAAGTCAAAATCAGTCAAATTTAAATGCAAATCTTCCAGGTCATATGGCATGTCAATAATGTCAATCTGTGCTGTCATTGTCACTACAGATAACATATACGTGCCACATTTATGACTATACGTAAATATTATGTCTATGGCTTAATATATAACTTAAGTGAGCAGTACGTGACTCTAACTTGATGATTCGAAAATTGGAAATAAAATTAACATATTGACTAATATTATAAAAAATCGTTTAATTATTATCTAAAATATGTTTGTACATGTAAATTCAACATTTAACGTAAGAAATAAGTTATAAAATCAGTAAAATAATTAATAAATTATAATTAAAAAAGTTAAAGATCGGCACTTCGTTATGCATATATACTTATTCATTGTTCAGTTTCGTAGATACTATTACCACGTGTATTTTGACTTTTGGTTTCGCAGTAACGTTATCACTTACTTTGTATTTGAAATGTGGATCGATAGTGTCAGTGGTATCAATACTATCGACATCATTAATTAAAAGTTGTAGCAATGCTATCGATATTCGACTATCAGTCTGCAATACTTATCCACACAATTCTTGCCGTTCTCAGAACATCGTCTTACTTGGGGAAGGTTTTAGGCATGCCCATGGTGGTGATATTCTATGATTATAAATGTATTTCATTTCATGTAATTATTTTATAATCAAAGGCCGTTTCACTAGGCATGCCCTCTCGGCAAGAGCGAGGGGTACTCGTTTATGTTCGAATAATTATTTTTAGGTAGATACATAATTTTATTATTAGGATAACTCATTATTAATTCACTTTAAACACAATTAATGAAACAATGACCGTCAATCATAATCGTAATGAAAACATGCCATGTGTTAATTGATTTATGTACGGTAAGATTGTTAATAACGTGTTGATACGACATCTACCGTTTTCTACTTTATAAGACCAAGACTTAAGATGTTTCCCATTATAAAAATAAGTCTTATTCTTTTTATTCTGAAAACGGTTTGTGCGGAATACTCCCGTTATAATAATTTCATTCCACTATCTTCTTATAAAGGTGAAAGTTTTCCTACGAAATATTTAGTACCGGAAGAAGTCATTCTTACAGTATCAGACTTAGAATATTACACAGTAAGTTTGCAGCGGGTAGTGAAATACTTTTATAAAGAAATAATAAAAAGAAATGAGACTGATGTTAATAGGTGTCTTGGAATGTTTTTCATGAAAGGTAAGAGCTATTTCTTTCAAATTGTGGGTAGATGTTTAATAACAAAACAGTAGGTGAGTGCTGAGGGCATATACCACAGAGTATCATAAAATCTTATACCATTTAGCAATTGCACAGTTCAGTGGGATATTTATAGCGGAAATTAATACTGTCATTGAAGGGGTGGATTTAGGTGAAATCAAAAGTAAACAATTGGATACACAAGTGATTATATTTTGTTACAAAATTTTATCATAAATTTCAAATTTGAGTACAATAGCGCTTAATGCTTTTATTATTAGGCAGAAAAAAAGAACGATGTGGCGACCTAACCACAATTGACTTGTAAGGACTAAAGGACTTTCAGAAATTTATTCTCTTAGCTACCAGACCATTAAGGCAGTGGCGTAACAAGGAGGGGGGCGGGGCGTCTTTATTTGGTCATCAAGTTAGATATTGTCGATTTTTTTTTGGTCGTCAAGTTAGATATTGTCGTTTTTTTTTAGTTGCCAAATTTATATTATAATGTGTGGCGAGTTTAACTTCCGCCCCGGGTGGCCTAAGCCCACGCTACGCCACTGCATTAGGGTAATATCTGTCTCTTCAACTTCGGATAATGGTCGCAAATTGTGACATTGTTGCATAAGTGTTATTTTGTTGATTTACCTTTTAGTTTTTTGTAGCTATACTGAAAAGGACAATTCGTGATTACGGAGACAAATTGTCAGAGACGCATTACAGTATTTTAAAAGACATTATACATAAAGGCGACGAATTTGTTTCTTACTACGTTCATAAAATTAAAAACATCTACGGTTCTGGCTTGACGACACTTGAAAATCGAGGTTAAGTAAAATACTAATTAAAATATTATACCTAATTATAAATATTATCATATGCACTTAATTATGCATAATATAAATTAATGTTAGTTAATTGTTAATTGTTTAACTAGAAATAAAAATTATAAAGTAGGCAGTCACGAGAAATGCGGACAGAAGCGAACGCATAAATAATAAGAAATAAAGAATAAAAACTAAATCATTCTGTAACCACCACTATCACTACCACTACCACCGCCACTACCAGCAATCCTAGCACTATTGCTTCCATAACTACCACCACATAACCATCGCTCCCGCCTCTATAACCACTATCAACACCGCCATCACACCTAAAATTACTACCACCCACCACTATCAACACCAGTATCAGGAATGACTCGAGCACCGTTACCTCCATTACCATCACTACCACTAACAACACCACCACTACCACTAACAACACCTGCACTACCAATAAAAACATCATCACGACCACTAACAACACCACTACTACCACTAACGACACATTCACTACCACTAACAACACCACCACTACCACTAACAACACATTCACTACCAATAACAACACCACCACTAACAACACCACAACGTCCTCTAACGAGACCCCCACTTCCACTAACAACACCATCAGCACTGAGTCCAGCAACACCTCCACCACTACCTCCACAACCACCTAGTGTTCTGGCGTGATCAAGTAACAAATATACATCCATCCACACAACCATCCTTAAAAATTTTCGCCCTTTGACCTGAACGATTTATAGGCGCAGGTAAACTTGAATGTTGGTGTAGCGATGCTTACCTTTATTTTTGCGTTTTCGGAACAATTAAGTATCGAATAAAACTAAGCAGGCTGCAGTGTAAGTTCGATTTAGTGCGGGCTACTGTTCGAAGACGGCAATATTTTTATTATGCATTTAGTTCCTATCGCAATCTTGTCTTTTATGCATATTGCTTGTACTAACACCATGTTTCATATCTGCCAGGCGTCCTGTGACGGTATTGTCTGTATAATTTGTATTGGTGGCCTTCTTTTGTTTTACACTTGGTGCAGAGCATTTTTCATCTCCAAGTTGTACCTACTTGAAGTTTCACTTTAAATTGTCGTCAAAATATTGATTCACTGTGTAAGACGTACTACTACAAACACCTTTTTACATTGCAGCATAATATATTAATGAGGTGATGAGGTGATACATGCTAATTATCTATCTATCTATCAGTTCTTGAAAGTCTGCTGCTGGACATCGGCCTCCCCGAATCGGCACCACTCTGACTGGCCCTACGCCATCTTAATCCAGCGGTTACCAGCTTTTACTTAATTCCTTAAATAGATTCATCAAATATGACTTTGTATTGCAGTCGCTACATTGCTTAAAGACGATACGGTTCAGGTGTATTCAATAGAACATTTTAATAAAGGACGTTTGCTGAAATGGATTCATAGCAATATTCCCATGCACTCGTATGTTGAGAAAATGGATAATTTAACACTTCCCAGAGAAAAATACGCTTATATTACCGAAGTCATGGAAATGTTTTTTGTGAATGTAGCAGAGTCAGGTAAGATTTAATAAATTTTGTGCGTGATAAATTTACAATCTCCCTGTTTGGAGTTTAATTCGGAGGGAGAGGATAGGGAGTGCCATATTCTTGTGTAAAAAACTAAACAACCAAACTGTAGTCGTATTAATTTGAGTGACCTACGATATATTTCTATCTAACTAGTTAACTGCTGATTTTATGAAAGCCTCGGGGAATGCAGTAACTGCTAACTGCGCTACAAATCGCGTCATTGTCTCCAAATTCTTTTAATTTATTTATTGCAATCTAAAAATAATTATCAATATCTAACGACTTAAGTTAGTAAGCATAATCTGTTATTTGGGTATTAAAATCTATAATAATATTATAAAGCCATAGAGTTTGTTTGGTTGAACACGCTAATCTCAGGACCTAGTGGTTCGAATTGAAATAATATTTTTGTGTTGAATGCTAAATTTATCGAGGAAGGCTTTAAGCTATATAATATCACGCTGTTTATTTGTTTTTTAATAGATTGTTCTCTAATAAACGCGGGTGAAACTGCATGGCACAGGTAGTGTTCTATAAAAACATATTTGTTGTGAATACTATAATGTTATGTACGTGTGTTTTATTTTGTTTTTGTTGCATAGACGAGTGCATTTCACGTGTCATGTACAATCCGGAGCCCATTGCCTTATCTGAAATGCAACCGTGTCGACCTGATCCCTATTGCCGTAAAGCTCTTCTGTCGTCTCCTTCAGCTGCATACGCTCTAAGCCATAGGTGAGATGGAATCTAAAATCCCTTCTTCATTAAGTTTACTTATCGTTAAACAATACATACATTATTCTACGATTCATTATCATCAATAAAATAACTTCGAATAAATTTATATTGTTGAATAACACATAGTTTTTGACTAGTACAAAAAGCACTACACAACAAAAGTCGATACCTGTGGAACTATACGATTCTTTACCAATTCTTCCTAAGAAGTTTGACTCTATTAATATCTCACGCACTGTACTTGTTTTGATCTGCGTCCAAATTTTTTTATGGTATGGTTTTGCGGTCAGTGCTAATTAATTATAGTTTATATTTTGTTTAGATAAAGCTTAGACTGCCCTACTATCTCAGTTTTATATTAGTACATTTGTACTCTATAGCGTGATAAGTAGTAGGTATTCATTTCTGACTTATAAACTCGAAGTATCTCTATCTCTATTTTAATTTTATTTATGGTCGGATCAATATTATTACATATATAAATATTGTGATAGTTAACAGTTTTGTTATTGAAGGGAAAATCTTTAGGGAACATGCCTGAAACTTCTAGATCAAAAATCGGCAAATAGTTTTGCCGATAACGCAATAATACAATAGTTGAAAAGTTAAAAAAAATATCCACAGCGACGTCTCAAGGCCCGTTTGGAATAGAGCGAAATTTAATTATGCCGCCCCCTCCCTTTAAAACTAGATATTTTTCACATTTGTGTCTCTGCAATTCGACGACCAAAAAAAGGTTGCCAGAATATTTGACAATATTTGGCGATCCGAGACTTCCGCAGTCCGGATACAGACCACCTGTTACCGACCGCTGTTCTAGACAATGTTCTTTAACATAATTTTAGTATAAGTTTAGACATTTTTAAAACAAAAAGTCTACTTGATCTTAACAGGTATTTTGACACGTTTATTTTTGTAGACTTCTGAACGTATTACTCTTGCACCAGTGCCGACGATGTTATATCCAATCAGAGAAGGAAGATGTTGATTTGATGGACACTCTTTGCGCTTTTATGTACCGTGAAGCGGTTTACCTGGCTCGTTGTGGATATTTTGCTAGGGATCTCTTCTTGGAACACGGTATTTTTTTTATCCATTTTTATTTAATGTGACTGTAATCTTAGGATTCTTGAGAAAGATAATTAAGTTAGTAAAAATTGCAGGTTATTTGCTATTAAGTATAAATCTGAAATGGCAAATTTCTACTCAAAAATTTCCTTTTTAGAAGTCTTTATGCATTTTTTTTGGAACCTTCAAACTAGAAAGTAGTGTTATAACCACTCATATTCGTGACATATCGTACATTATTCTTGTTTCTTGTACTATGATCTTGTTTTACAACATTATGTTTTATTTAAAAATTATGATTCAAAATTTTATGCCTTTTTATTTATTTCACAGTGGCCTTGTGTGGTTTATTAGGATACGAAGAGTATTTCCGACATCAATGGTTCCGTAAAGCTGCAAGCTGGATGGACGATAAAGGGTGCATCTTTGAGTCGCACAACTTTATCATAAATCAAAGTCGAATCGAAATACAAAGGGAGAGGGATTTAAGAGAACATCACGGAATGCGTAAGAGATTGAAATACCTCATAATTGAAGAATGTCACAGCCATCCAATGGCTCTTCTGTTAATAGTGTTGGCCCACGCTATTAGACACACTTTGCATTTTATGACACAATAAATAATAATACATACGGTAAATTATTGTTTTTTTTTTCTTGTCATACCATTGTAGCAAACTTATGTAGTCCTGATGACAAGTGGCTACTGCTGCACATGAAAATCTGTAATCAACTCCAGATAAAATTAGAGTTAAAATAAATTTTACATAAAAAAAAACTAATAAGTTTCCACGTCTGGCACAAATAACTAAACTTCTTTTCCCTTTAAACGAGATTTCTATCTTCGCTAACCTCCTATTATTTGCGCTAAATAAATAAAGTACGTTACCGGATGGGTAACAAAAAAATATATAATAAAACATTTTGTTTGAGGAGACGTGAAACATCATCATATTTATAAACGAATGTACGTAGTAAATATTATTCTTTCTATTCGATTAAAAGTAAAAACGGGTTTAGAGCTTCTTGAAATTAGAGTTTAGCCGCGATAACGCAACGCGTGCGTTGCGATGTCGTTGCGTACTTGACGCTACGGTAGTGTCGCGTAAAAGTAGCGTTGTCGCAGCGTATGCGTTGCACATACGTCTATTGACCGCCTATATTTGACGAAGCTAGTATATAAGACACTTAAACGCTTTACGCTTTCTACACTCATAGCCCCACACTAGGATTTCCTCCTGTGTCGTGGGTACCATGGACACACGAAGATGAATACACAAACAACCAGACCCAGAATAGAAATACAAATTCATCATTTAGATGCCTGTCTGGCCGGGGATCGAACCCGGCACCCACTGCGTGACATGACCAGTATGGCGAACGCTCCGCCATGCGATCGTCGATGAGATCCCTTATTGTGTTCTGTCACTTTTCTATGCATTCTATAATAATACTATAAATCAATTTTAGTTAATCGACTTCCTTTCGACCTACGAAAGCTTTAAAATTAAACTCAAATATTTATGTACCTATATTGCAGCTACATGTTCTACTTTGCTGATTTAAAACTATTATTTTTACTACTACTATTAATTATTATAGGGTGTAAGAAGGAAAATAATATACCACATGAAAAATACATATATTATATTAATGAATCATAAAATGCTCTATATTAAAACGAAACATTGATATAAATTATTAAAAATAAGTTACTTACACATAAAACATATTCAGGTTTTGGTAACTTAATACATTTTATATAATTATAATAATCTATGTATAAAAATAAATTAATATATTTATGTCTAAAGTTAAAAGTAAATTCATTTACAATGTTGTAATAATGTAGAGTAAGCCAAGGGTTACATGGTCCATGAATACATGATACAATATCGCAACCGACCTTAATTTTATCAACTTTAAAAAAATAATGTGCCACGCAGTTTCACCCGCGTTTATTAGAGAACAATCTTTTAAAAACAAACAAACATAGCGTGATGTTATATAGACTAAAGCCTGCCACGATTAGATTACTATTCAACACAAAAATATTTTTTCAATTCGAACCAGTAGTTTCTGAGATTAGCGCATTCAACCAAACAAACTCTACTGCTTTATAATATTAGTATAGGTGTATCGCGTAATGTTGGCGTATGTAATGTTGTCTAATACTGGCGTGATATGTACTGATAGCGTGAAATGTTTTTTTTTTTTGTGAAGAAAATTAATAATAAAGTTTGGCAACTGGCGAAGAATCTGGCAACACGATGCCGTGTGTTTTGATTTTATCGTATTTAGGGTATACACCGTTCAGTATACAGAGTTTTATGACCGCCAATAACTATCAAGTGCACATCGTTTGTTAGCAAAAATTTCATAAAAATAAGGGTTTAAAATTATATAAAGTGCTTAAACTTCCCGTAGCCATTTGCAATGTTTCCCTGTTGTAAAACTGTATAAATATATAAACGCGGAAGGGTATTACTTATCACTTCTTACTTATCATCTCTGTGATGATAAGAAGAAATAATAATAATAAGATAGCAAGAAGTGATTATCCGTCCGTTTACGACAGTTAGGTCTTCTCTAAGAAAGAGAAAGTTTTAGGTCATAGTCCCGCGCTAGTTAAGAGGAAGTTGGTGGACTTTACACACTTTTATTTTCCTTCTCCGTTAAGCAGTCATATAATTAATTTCTAATACGGTTATAATTTCAATTCAGTGGTCACCTGGAATTCAAACCTCGGACCTTGGATCAAGAGGTCAGTTGCAACCAGCAAAGATAGCTTACTATCACTGTTCTAATATATGACTTGCTATCTTGCCAAACAATCCTCACGTTTATTCAAATTTAAGGCAACATACTAGAGCTATTTTTATTGCAATGTAAAAAACAAATTATTAAAAAATATATATATTGTACAAACAAAAAAACAAATCCGCTGAGTTTCTTGCGGGATCTTCTCAGTTGTGGTCGTGTTCCAATCCAGTGATTGTGTAAGAAAGAAAACATTGTAACTGACAATTTGTAAGTGCCCCCGTAGGATGCAAAATAAAGACATTTCATTTGATTTCATTTCCTTAAAGAGGTTAAATAGGGGTTGTTTTTATAAACATAGTTTTCGCGTACAAAGTCGCACGGAATAGTTAGTTATTTATGTTTTCATATCTACTAATATTTTATTACATAGAAGTTCAATTACAATACGTTATATCCAAATGGCGTTGTAGAACTCTTGGGAAATATAATGTTCACGTTGTTTTTAGAGTATCATAAAAGCAAGGACACTAGTACAAGGTTAACATTGCGCATGTACGGACAGCCTATAACCAAGCTCAAGAACTACTACATATTATAACACAAATTCGCTAATCTGTCTCTCCCTATGCATACTTTGATCTTTATAACGTGGTTCAAGAGGATGGTTTATATGTATAACACATACATAACATAGTGAGAAATACTGATAATTTTAGAGGTTTCTAATGTGATGTCGTAAATAAACACACTGTCTAATGACAGAAAGCTGTGAACGTTGTATATAAAGAGGGTCGCTTGTTAATTTTAAAGCGTTTGATATATAAAATTGTAAGAATAAAACGGATTTCAATTGAAACTTCCATGTTGTCGATAAACTCATAAACATGGGAGTTTGGGAGGAGTGTTCGGGAGTTTTTTTTAAACCGCGCGGTTATTAAAGGGACGTAACATTTATATTTGTCCTTTTCTAGTACGAAACCGTCACTTTGTAACTAACTAGAATACTAGTACTTATTAGAAATAGTTACTAACTAACTAAAAAGAAGAAACTAACTAAAAATTGTCGAAATTTGACGTTCGGTCACGGGACCGAACAGTGAGTAGATACAAACGGTTATTCTCATTGTATGATATATCGGTAATATACTTCACTAAACTGGCGTAAACTATGATATAGCTTTTTGTTTTTGAGGGAGAAGTCTTCAGAAAGCATCCTGCGCTGGGTTATGTGATATTTTTACATCACTGAGAGGACCCCGGGATCTCCAACTTAACGCAACCAAAGTTATCTGAGCGCGTTGCCCCATTGGGGTCCACCCAGGTGAGCGGCCGGATTCACGATATTGTTTGGTCGTCACGACAATGTGCGACCGCAAATACCGCCTACCTGGGGTCGCTGGCTCATTTATAAGTGAGCGGAACATAAGCCAAATATGAGAAGTAACGCATTTGTGGTCGATCTCATGTATAACTTATTCTCGGTCGATCCCAAAAATCACGGGTGACAATGGCCATATCCGACGCTTGCATACTCGTTTACTATTTCTATAGAAGTCTACTCACTCATCGACACTCACTAACTCAGTCATTCATTGACCAATTGGGTAGAATTGTGGCCTAAGTCTTTGCACTTTGCGTTATTACAGAATTAGAATAATATATAATCTATACTCTATATTTTAATATTATAAAGCAGTAGTTTCTTTGGTTGAACGCGCTAATCTCAGGAACTACTTGTTCAAATTAAAAAAATATCTTTGTGTTGCGTAGTAAATTTATAGTGGAAGGCTTAAGACTATATAACATCACGCTATGTGTTTGTTTTTAATAAATTCTTCTCTAATAAACGCGGGTGAAACTGCGTGGCACAGCTAGTTCAATATACAGTTATTGTTTCAAAAAGCCATCATGCTTAACTAAAAATCGTGTCACGAAAACTTAGCGTAGAATATGCGTGAGCCTTTGAAAATCAGTGGGCACATAAAAATGTCCGCATTGTCCCTGCGTCATTTATCATCACCTCGTAATAGACCGAACGGAGTCGCAAGGTTAATTGTCACGAAATAGAGTATAACAAAGAATTTTTATGTAACTAAACAACACATTATTTGTAAAAATAAATCTATGAAAAATAAAGATATTTATTTATTTACACAACAACAGGATTACACACAATCCGTAACATAGGGTTTATAAACAGATTCTTCAAACTACGTATGCCAGTTATAGGCGTGAACAGTTGAACACCATTTACAATTTTACCAACTACTTTTCTATAGACTTACTTAAGATGGTAGAACTCTTTGTGGTTTCGACTCCGGAAGCACTACCGCCACCTATATCTGCCTAATAACAGCTGTTATGCGTTGATGTGTTCCGTTCTCAAGAGTGTGGTTAACTGGTAAGAGATACACGCTTTCTAAAAAAACACGCTTTCTACACTCATAGCCCCACACTAGGATTTTCTCCTGTGTCGTGTGTACCATAGACACACAAACAGGAATACACAATCACCCAGACCCAGAACAGAAATCTAAACTCATCATTCATATTTCTGTCTGGCCGGAAATCGAACCCGGGACCCACTG
>DWNE01006938.1:0-12654 GCA_018249875.1 Cecropterus toxeus
TCTTTTTTTATGAGAACTCTTAGATGTGCAGGTTTCCTCACGATGTTTTCCTTCACCGTAAAGCAGTGATAATTAAAATTTAATACGCAAAATGTGTATGTAAGTAGTTTTAAATAAATTACCATACGAACTGTATTTATCTAAGGAAATAATGACATGTATTTAATTGCGAAATTCATATATTTTTTATACTTTTAAAGTGATTGTTATTTGATTGACAGAGTTGTACGAGTAGATATAATACACTAGGATCACTACTACTACTTGGATAGGTGATATTTTTATATCAGTTATTTCGTTAGGTTAGGTTAACCTTTCGTAGTTAAACGCCGGAGGAACCTCCATATTCTGGCTTAAACATCAGGTTTCAAGAGTGGTATGGGAAATACACCTATACAAGCGATTCTAACTTATTTCTCTGAGGTTTCAACGCATCGGTAGCAAACTTTGGATGTAACTCATTTCTTTTCTAATCCTAAATTAATTTTTTTACAAATATTACGGACGATAATGGCTACTTATCATCAGTTAAATACAACGTTCATTCATTAATTGGTAATAGTCGTAAGTAATAATGCAAAGAACAAGCTTGATAAGGTAGCCAGTTCGATACGAAAAAAGGTAAGAGTTGCCCTAAAAGATTTTAATCCATGAATACTGCCACTATAAATATATATTGCATTCTAATATAGAAATACCAAACAAGCATGCATCAAGATGGTAAGTCCCACTGTCCCACAAAGACATTTGTAATCGAATCTAGATAAAATTAGAGTCTTACCTGAGGTCGGCCATGAATACGTGGCCACCTCTGGGGACGCAGTAGGATCTTATCGGAAAAGTATGTTTCTTTAAATCAGGACACATTAAAACTTACACTGTTTTAGTAAGCTGCAATACGTGTGGTGCCACCTTAGAAATTGAACCGCATAGACTTCCACTGAATATTAAAAAAAACTCTTTCTATTCTCATAGCCCCACAGTAGAATTTTCTCCTATGTCGTGGGTGCTATGGATACACAAAGATGAATACACAAACATCCAACATTCACATTTCTGTCTGGCCGAGGATCGAACCAGGGACCCACTGCGTGTCAGACCGGTATGGTGACCGCTCCGCCACGCGGGTAGTCATATAATAAATCAGTTAAGTTTGTACATTACTGTCGTAAGACTTTTTACTTAACTTTCTCACAACAAAGCTACCATAACGTTCACTCAATGTAAAGTTATCTTACAAAACAAAACAGTAGTTTAACAAGTCGTACATATTCCCATAGTCGGGTACAGTCAAAGTAAAAAGTGAAAATAGAAGGTACGGTCGCAGCAAAAAGCTGGAACTATCAGATTTCACATTTCACGAGAGTCCCCGTCCATGCGCTTTGAGGCACCTGTGGGATATCTATGGAGCTGCCAATTGGGGTATACCTCATATCATTTTTGTTATACACGTCATTATACACGGCAAAGAGAAATAATACTCTAAAAAAATATATATTTATCAAAAACATGCTTAAAACTAACTAACTACAACTGCTTAAAATTAACTAAATAGGGTCAAACGACTACCTACTACACAAGTAATTAAGTCTTACAGTAATGAAATATATTTTAAGAGAAATTACAATTCCTGCCTGCCGTTCTTTACATTATATAAGTCTTACTTTAATTATTATAGTACTAGTTCCATTCTGTTCAGTAATTAGCGTGAATAGCATTGCTTCTTATAACTGCGTTTTGGTTTTATTTTGTTGCTACAAAAATATGTGCCTTCGTTCGTGGCTGCACCTCTCAAGCGGGGTAATTGAACTGTGGTGGCAACATGGTCAGTATCGTACAATTTTATGTGTATAGCAAAGTGTAATTTATAACTGCATATTTATATAAATTAGCGCTTATCCATGCAAGTCAAAACACAAATCAAACTCAATCTTTAATACTAATATTCTATAATATAAGATATGATAAGAGGAGATAATTATTTATCATGATACCATTATAAATTTGATTGAATATTTATGTGGTATTAACATCTCTCTATAATTCCACGCAAGCATAAGCAATCGAATCATTCAGCCCGCAATCGGCAGTAAGTTCACATTGAATTTGTCAGGAAGAGCCGCTTGTCTTCAGGGAATTTACTGCGCACTCTATCACGAAGGTAGTAAAGTTTAATATCCTTTGTGCTTCTTACGCAATTAATTTTACTATTGCCGTGCGTTTTGACTATCGCTAGCTACAAGCGAAGTAAAGCGATAATTATACTAGTAAGTCGTGATGAAAAACCCGAAATACTGGATACTTATGCACTCCTTTTCATTTTACAAAAAAAAATATATTCAATATGTTATTTGTACAATTTATACAAATAAATTATATTTTTAAAACGTATATTTGCAATTTCACTGTGAATTAATTCAATGATGCACAAGTACCTAGTTAGTTAACAAATATGACCACAGCTTTATTTCTTATACAATTAGCGTTTAATGCGAAAAAATACAGTAAATATAATTTTATTCAGTTTCTTACACGACATTACTCATTAACCTGTCACGCTCCTTAAGTGTCAAAATCGATTACAATTTAAGTTTTTAAAAGTAGGTACACAAACACAAAATGATTTTAAGTAATGTAGGATTAAGTATATTACTTCTATCTTTATCAAATTTTATCTTAAACACAGTTTACGTCGTGAGATGCAACTGTCAGCAAACTATCTACTGTGATACAATATGTAGATAATCCGTAGCTATCAAGAGCCGATTGAAAACTTTTAACGTTTGGATTTTTTTTTGTAGTCTTACTGAAGTAATTTTTTTATTTATGTAAGTTCATCTGTTCAATATTATTATCTATGCTTTAGCGATACCCTATCGTTTTATCGCTCTAGATGTGACTGGTACCTAAAGTAAGGGGGTACAAGTGTTTGTCAATGTAAAAGTTTGCGGTCACATTCACATGTCGTGTAAGTACTATTACTAATATTGATACTCGAATCTTAAAGTGGGAGAAATTGTGTGTAGGAAATCAACGTGGTAGGATTTATTCACCATAAGGTGTTGAGCATAACTTTCATCTTTTATAGATATACGAGATGTATATAAAAATACTATAAATCATAAGATTTAAGTAGCAACGCGTGCAATCCACCCTATGGTAAGTGGATACTGCCATGCATGGACACTTGTCAACTCTATATAGAACAAGAGTTCTACCTAAAGCCGATTACGTATGTGTCAGTCGGCATCCACAACCTTCCACCGAAATGCAATAACCGCTTCACATTACAAATATATAGTATGTTATCTCTCTGGTTGATCTAACGCCAACCCAATTTTTAACATACTTCAACTGGGATGAGATATATATAACAAACAATATACCATAATTCGGTCGGTATATATTTTTTCTGTATATGGTAATTACTCTGACAATTGTGGACCGATTTCATTTTTTTATCTTTTTTTTATAAATATGAAGTAGCAAACGAGCAAGCAGCCCACCTGATAGTACGTGGTGACTACCGCCCATGGACATTTGTAAGCAACTTCATATAGAACAGGGATTCTATATGAAGTCTATCACAGATGCGTTGCTACTCCCGAGGACTGAGATGGTCGCCTCATATAAAAGTGAGCCGGCAACCACACCCTTCTACCGAAACGCAAGAACTGCTTCACGCTAGAAATAGGTGTGGCGGTGGTACTACCTCGGTCGAACTACATTGGTTCAACAACAACCTGCGGGTTATCCACAGATGCGTTGATACCCTTGAAGACTAAGTCGGAATGCCTGCAATAACTATGCTTTGGTCTGAAGGGTGCAGTAAGAGCAGAACAACTGTACAACACTGCTCTTTTTTGGCAGCATAGCGGCGATGCTTCCAGAGTCGAACCATCGTTTCTACTCTAAACAAAACGTTTCGAACTTATAAAAATTAACAATAAACCGAAATACTAGGTCATCCACCTCGGTCCATCTGCACTCTCTAACATAACGGGCCAGTAAGTGCCTGAGGTGTAAACACGTCTCATGTGGAATTGTTAGCATAACCATTCGATTATTTGCTTTACTAATGAGCTCTTAAGAAGCCTAAGTGCTTGTAATCTGTTTTATGTTCGTTTGTCATTAGGAGGAATCTAGTTTGTCCACTGGCTTTGTTGGTCTGATGTTATATAAAAAGGTGAGAATTAAAGAAATCAATAAAAAGTGTATTTGAGTCGGAAATTGATGAATCGTCGTTTTCTATGATATTTAGTTTGTAAAGCTTGAAATCCACATGTTCGTAAGTGGTCACTGTCCATGGATGTCAGTATCAACTAAGTATAAACAGACGTGTCTTAGCTATACTCACATACCATGCCCTTTTAATGCGCTTACCTTTAATATTGAAGTAGAAAACGAATATACGATCCATCTGATGGTAAGTATCCAATGCTGCCCATGGACATCTACCAATCCTAGATAAGATGTAAGTCTTATTTGAGGCTGGTCACAGTTAAGTTGGAACGACTCGGATAAGTATGCCAAAGTGAAAAATGCTGCTCACGGATATCAGTAATCAAACCTAGATAAGATAATCTTACTTAAAGTTGGCCACTGATGGGTTTCTCCTTCTGAGGACCAAGTTGGAACGCCTCGGACAAATATGTCTCCCTTACCATACCCATCAGACCAAAACAGCAGCGCTTAATACTGCAGAAATTAAACGAAGAAATTAAACATAAATAGGAGAGGCGGTGGTGCCGGCGGAGATGAACCTGGAATTGAAGTATGTCTGCATAAAACATAAACTCTGCATAACACGACAGCGCTTAAAACTTAAGACAGAAATAAAATAAAGCACAAAAATAAAACACGAAACGAAAAATGGTAGTCACAAACGGAGGCTTCAAACATCACTTCTGTTTCCACTTCATTTATTATTTTGCCGAAAAACTGTAAATAAAGCAATTAGCCGTAAACAATGGCCAATTTCACGAAAAAAGATACGACGCATAAAATAATATGGACCTTTTAAAAGAATTACTTATTTAAACACCACAATTTTGGGCCACGACCTCTGACTTGCACTGAGATAATGTTTTTATTGGAAGTACTTCGTGTACGAAGAAATAATTTTAAGTATGATTTATTTATATGGCAGATGAAACAGTGAACAGGGTTTCGGTTTTTGCTGGGTTTGTTCGGTGATTATGAAATCGGTATCTTGCGATCTCTGATATTTTGTTGCATTTTATGAATTATTTAATTTCATTGAATTAATATTGTGTACATAAATACATATGGATAACATCAATTATACTGGTAATAATGCTGTGGTAGAGTGTTAATGGTAATTTTTTTCACAAGCATTTTCATCAAGTTTCATTTTAGATCATATTGTTTAAATGGTAAAACAAAAAAAAAATTGCACTTCCTCGATGTTATAATCGTCCGCAAATGTCACAGAAATTCTAAGCGTGACCCTAATTTGCCTTTCCCCCACATGTCCTTAAATAATAATAGGCAATTTGGATAAATAGGCACACTCAAACTTAGGTTCATAGCGCTAAGATCTTATGTATTCTTATGTTGTCAACTTATTTTGGTCAGTCAACGACGATATTAACTAGTTTTAATATCATTAATTAATGTATTCGAAATATGTTTGATTATGGTCGATATTTTAACACAAACTACGATTATGTATTACTTAATTGTACGTTTTGATACGAGACGCCAACACCATAAAGCTACAATTGCTACATTATGAAGCTTAATAACATGCTCTCTTAGCTACTTTACTTCCATTAAAATATTAAAAATCAAGGTGAACGGGACTCGAACCCACGACCTTTATGGGCTGTATTATGTAATAATTCAACGTACAAATTCAATGCACCCTGTTTCATGCTTTACGCAAATGATACCTTTATTGACAGTGCTATAGCGATTAGGGACTGAACAAGTTCTAAGCTATGCAATTTTATAATACGTCCTAACAAAAGTTGTATAGAAGTCATGTGGTTTCCTAATAATAATCATGAATGGTAAGACGATTAAAAGTACTGAAGACTTACCTGAGGTCGGTTTTAGGCCTTAGTCGTAAGGGCACCATGTTGGCCAAGTAAATAAGTAAAGTACTTCATGTAAATTTTCACCTAATTATTCGCAAAAAAACGATTCAGTTTTAACAGAAAGATTTACAAATGTAAACTCTAAGAATGTTTTTTATCCTTGACAATAATTCGTTCTTAGTTTTAAATAAATTTAATGGAGCTTTAATTTAATAAAATGTTATCTAGACTTCAGAAGTAATAACGTAAATGCTTTCTACACTCATAGCCTCACAGTAGGACTTTCTCCTGTATCGTGGGTGCCATGGTCACACAAAGGCAAATACACAAACACCCAGACCCAGAACAGAATTGTAAACTCATCATTCACATTTCTGCCTGGCCGGGATGGTGACCGCTCCGCCACGCGGGTCTTCACATAGAAGGTATACTGCGTGAAGAATTCATGCATATCATGGGTTAAACTCAATTCCGCTTGCACGTTATAAAGATGCAATGTTACAAAGCTTATATAAAGAAATAACAACTATTGCTTCTAAATAATAAAAAGCAATGCAAATTCAAAGCAATTCTTTAGTTATAATTGCTCAATTAAGATTTATTGGTGTATAAATGAGATTAAAATTCGCTTTTACATCGATCGATTGATCATCAAACATTACCATATTAATGAAAGAAAAATTAATAATTAAATTTTATATTGTAATTAGGTAAAAGTGGCGGCGTATATCAAAAGGTAGACTGAATTTGTAAGAACAGTATCGATGTTACAATCAAAACGCTTTTAGTCAAAATAACTTTTGACTAATAATATTAGTCTAATGATATTAAGATAAACTGTGAATTTAAAGCGGTGTTTGTTAAAAATATTTTAATTTAAAAAATTAACAATTGTATTTTAAATAAATTATAAACAAATATGATAAGAATACTAGCTTATTCCCGTGGCTGCACCCGTGTCGGTTGCTCTCGTACGTAGAGTCTGTGCATGTGCAAGCTAGCTCTAGTATTTTGCAAATACTAGACGACTCAGCCCTCCCCTAAATATTACACATATTATTTTTTACCTCATATTATATTGAGTGACAGATATTTCATGCGCATAAATCATGAAGTTAGGTGAGAGTAAATTTGTCCAAAAAATATTTCTCACTGCAACATCGATAGTAGAACCGGCTGTTAAACCATTAACGTTTACCACTAATTGTATAATTTATACCGTAATGCCCCTAAGAAGGTTATTAAAATGGAGCCATTTCATCGATCTAATAACTCTTTTTATCTGCTGAGAAGTTTATAAAAAACGGTATCGATTTTAGATTTTGTTTAGTTTGATATTAAGGTTCCGTATGGCAATCAATTAATACATCATCAAATAACTTTAGATGTTTCTAGAATTGGTTTCAAGGTAGTCGAATGAGTATAGTTCGACCGATTACCACCGCCACCGCCACACTTATTTCTAGCGTGAAACAGTTCTTGCGCTTCGGTAGAAAGGTTTTCAACTCACTTTTATATGAAGCGACCATCATAGTCGAGCGTAGCAACGCATTTGTGATTATATTCAGTGTATGACTAGGATTTTTACTAGGATAAAAGCGACCCAAGCATACGGGGACGCGAAAAAAGCTAGTCTACAATTAATTTCAAAGAAGGTAACCTTTTGGAATCCTTAAACGTGTCAATGTTTTTATAATACAACGAAAATATGGTGTTAGATTAGAATAATAGATTCTCAAAACTATCAAAAAATATTTTTCAAAGAAGATTGATTTGGGTAGCATTTGAAAAAAAAACAAGATTATCAAAAATCTAATATTTCTTAACTAGTGAACCCTAAAAACTGGTGTAAGAACGCGTAATAACTATGTTCGGTTCATAATATAATATCTATATGATTGATAGCG
Organism: Cecropterus toxeus; assembly: GCA_018249875.1. Lineage (NCBI taxonomy): Eukaryota > Metazoa > Arthropoda > Insecta > Lepidoptera > Hesperiidae > Cecropterus > Cecropterus toxeus. Next base: position 7,970 of record DWNE01006938.1, read on the forward strand.
GAAAACGATCTGTTTGTGCCATCTCGAGTCTAGATTAATTGTAAGTTAGATCACTTTTACTTTTACACTAATTCTCACTAATACGACCTTTGGAAATTTATTTGAAATATCCGTTCAATATGCTATATATTATTATGTATACTGATTTGAGGAAAACAAATCATTGTGTTAAACTGAATACAAAGTGGTATGAGTAATAATTTGTATTTGTGTTATGTATACAAATACAAATTATTCAGTTTGTGTAGTTAGAGTCGTAACTGTAATAATGAGTTTTATGAATTATATTACCTATGTCACTCTTCAAACTGCGATAAATTCGACGATGTGTAATACGTTACAATCCATTAAGCCGTTTGGGTTAAATAACATAATATATACACTCGAAAAACATTACCGGCTTTTTGATACAGTCGGATAAAAGTCTATATTATAACTACCTTTTATTGACAGCGGGGAGGGGGGAGGTTTTAAAAAAATCACCAGCGATACATCGGGTTATTGTTACGTGGGATTTTTATCTACTAAAATCGGTGACCTTTCTCGGCACTACGCAGAGGACTCCGGTATCTGCAACAGAATGTCATACAACCGTAGTCCTCTGAGTCCGTTGTTAAATCTCGGGGACAACTTATTCAAATCCCGGATCCCACAAGCCGATTTGAGCTATTTAGAAGTTACGAAAGTTCGCATATAACCTTCAATAAAAATTATCAAGAATATGTTACTCTCCAATTGATTTTTGGTTTAGGTCTTAATCAATTGAAATCAAAAGCACTTTTACGACAATTGTAACTAATATTGACTTTAAGCATTCATTTAACTTACACTTTACAAAATAGTCTAATTGATATTATATTGACTGTAAAAGTGTTATGGATCATTTCTTACAGTAATAAATTTTAAACATAATGTACTTGCACGGTACGAAGTAAATGCATATTAGAAATCGATACTAATATATAAAAATGAGATGATGTGCGTCTGTACGTTACTCGATCACGCCAGAACAACTGATCCATTAATGTAGCTTATTTGCCTGGTAACTTACAGGCTTCTTTTGATTTCCATTTTCCAAAAAGAGCTACTATTTTTATGTCCCGTAGCGAATCACGAATAATTCAGCTAGTTAAGAATTTGTTCTTATGTGTTCAAAATTATTCTGAAGTACCCTTAGAATAAGTTTGTTTCCTTAGAGCCATAATTGTTTATGTTTTGACCCATCCGTGCAAAGTACATTGCAAGTTTTGGCCTGAAACGGATACGAAAGCACGATATTTACATTGAAATTAAATGAAATGTCTTTATTTTGTATAGGCCTACAGGGCACTGCCAAATTGTCAGTTACACTATTTTCTTACACTACCGCCGGATCGGAACGCGACCTCAACTGAGAAGATCCGGCAAGAAACTCAGCGGTTTTGTCTTTTTTTTTGTATAATATATTTTTTTACATTTCATCATTGCAATGTATGGACGAAAACATAAACAATTATTTTAAGGAGACGCAATTAATTCGTTCTAAGGGTACTGCATTCTTTACTTGCATGTAACATTGCGTTTATTAATAGGTACATAAGAACTTCGTAATAAAAACAAGTAATACTCGTTACGATACTGTGTAAATGATATTCACAGTCAATTACTCATACCTATGTATTATAAATAAATGTTTCATCATATACTTATCTAGTTTCACACTTCAAGCATACTTCTCGTATTCAAGATGCTTGTGTTTATAAATTAACACATATCTAGTGAGCACTTGATGTGTTAAGTAATCGATGTGAATGTTGAAGATTCTAGTATATGGTTAGAGTTTAAAAGCGAAACATTTAACGTAATGTAACTTACATAATAAATGTGATAGAACCCTTCGGTTTCATCTCCGATGGACCAACGTGACATTTTTTTATAATTTTATCAATAGTGTCTGACGAATAGAGTTGGCAACTCTGTAATATACGGTATTGTACTATATTTCGGGTCTGCGTACTATGCGGTATATTTTTATAACTTTCTTAGAAAAATAATATATTTTGTCGACGAAAAGTTAGCCAAATGTTGTCCGCCACGTGGCGGAGCGGTCACCATATGTGACACGCAGTGGGTTCTGGTTTCGATCTCCGGCTAGACAGACATTTGAATAATGAATATATGTAGATCTGGTCTAGATCTGTATGTTTGTATATTCGTATTTATTTGTTTTGGTTTATTGCACCCACGACAAAGAAATAAATCCCAGTGTGGGACCATGAGTGTAGAAAAAGTTTAAAGAAAGCGTTAGGTTTGTGCAGTTGCAATGTCGTTTGAACGTGTGATGATGGGGGGAGATATTATTATCCTAGGCGTTCCAACTTAGTTCTCGGGGGTAGTAACGTCTATGGCCAACATCAGGGAAGAATCTAGTCCCATTTTGGGTTGATTCAAGATATCCATAGTCCAGTAGCCATCAACCAATCCATAATTATAATATAAAATATTATAATTTACTAAAATACAATAATCCTGAAGACTAGAAAGTATTTATTTAGAACGTATGCTCTTATGTCACCTTTAAACACTTCGTAGACTACATTGTAAACACGTTAAAGAAATTAAACGAATGTTTTAAACTTTCGCTATCTAAATAAAGTTACACTAAAGAAACTTATCATTATATTACTTATCAATAACAATTCAATTGGAGATTCAAAATACTTTAAATAAAGTTATTTGGGTCCCAAAATCCGAAAAACATTCCATTCCTCATATTTGATGCAACTTTTGTAATTCCAAAAATAAAATTGTACCTCATAAATCATATTTGACGTATACTCATAAACAAATCCACTTCCGCCAAACTTGGATCGAATCTCGCATCACAGGCCTCATCCATATAGCGCCTTATCAAAAACCTTCCCGTTATAACTCTGAAAATAATATAACTAACCGAATCACCGGTCGGTTTGCCTTCCCACGACCTCAGAGCTACATTTCGCCGTGCTCTATCCAATTTTACTTCCTAGTGCAGTCTAACTTCAACCTTATTTATTCTGTTACCACACAGTCCAATATCAGCACGGCTTACTCGATATCCATTCAAAAGCGATGTCTCGTACACACATGCATGCCTCGACACCTTCGAATTGTGGTGTGCGTGTAGACGATTGTAATAAGTAGACCGACTGTAAGGAAAAATGAACTTACTATCTATTAAGTTTTGCTGTGACTCAATTTATTATTAATCATCAAGGAAGTGTAAGAAACCATCGTGTTTTCATAGATTTACACAGAAAACATAATATTTATAAAGTAATTCCCCTGTCAGTGCTGTTTTCACGTGAATTTCAGGACCAAAAATATGTTAAAACTTTTGGATAAAGAAATGAATTGTTGTGTTAAAACTTGAAGTGAATATATAAGCTACATTTCGAGTTTTGCGACCACAAACATACGGAATCTTAAGTTTTGTTAATAAAGATTATTCGTAATCAAGGTTGAGTTTAGAATGTAGGTGTTTTTATGTGTGCGTATTGACCAATAGTGTATTAATAACGTAGAAGATGGGAGGTCGCGGTGGAGTCGACAGGTGACGCGTAGCGATGCTCCGTCGATGCGCAAGCGCATGTGTGCTTAAATGTCAGAGTTTACGTCTAAGGCCAGATTCTGATAGGTCGGATTAACCGCAACTGTTATGACAGTTAAGCCGTTTAACTTTCAAGCCTTATTGACGTTATATTTATAACTTTTAACTATCGGTTTTCGGTAACATGTGAAGTTGTATTATACAAATGACTAACTTTTAAACAATGTAAAAAGGATTAGGTTCTACGTTCTGTAGTTTTTTTTTCTGAAATTCATTTCATTTCTATCATTTGTTTTACGCAAAGACTTGTTGATTGCTCTTATATAAGAGGAATTCTCATATATTTTTGATGCAAAAATTAACGCCTCCAATATATTGTCATATACCATTTCTTAACGACAAACATGCATTCCGTAATAGCAACGTGATTATCGCTTCGTGTGAATGAAGCCTAATGTGTTACATTGCTACAAGTGTTTACATTTTTTGTGATCTATAATCATGACTTTAATTAGAGTGGTTTCTTTTATAAATGATCGCATCAGGAAATTCGTGGGCTACATTTGTTCTTGAACAGCGAAATAGATTAGGTTTTTTGCGACATCGCTCTTAATTATGTTTTTGTTTCATCTAAATTTAATTATGGAAAATCACGTGGGTTTTTGTTTAGTTTGCCAAGGTCTTGTAATGTTTAAAATAATGACACGATTTGTAATAACAAAATAAAAATAAAATTTTTAAGTATAACATTATAAGGACACAGTTTTAATTACTAAATAACTTATTATTTATTTTTTTACTATATACTTATCAAATTATATAATTGAGGTTAAGAAAGATATATCGATATATTGACATGGTAATCAGGACATGGTAATAAATAAATTTATCTTTGCTCATCTACTAATAGTAAATTTAAAAAATGTAAATCTATAATTTTAAAGAAATATATTTTAATCATAAAAATAATGTGCCCGCACCCTAACATGTGACAGTAGGCACGAGTGGGTCGCTACAGGTGAATGTGTCTCGGTGTGCGTGAGGTCACCTCGTCCGTACACTCTTAGCGGTTTGGGTGTGTGCGTCTAAACTTATGTACACAATAGGAGAAATGTTG
>DWNE01006939.1:0-12653 GCA_018249875.1 Cecropterus toxeus
TGACGCGTTCGGGTATGTTAGCAAGGGCGTGCTATTACACCGAACATTTCATTGAACGCGCGCACCGCACTTGAGAAGAAGCGCGCGCGGCGCGTGTACTGCCATGTTTTGAGAGATGGTATAATGCCATATTACTCAATATCAAATGCCATACAATATAATATTACTTTAAAAAGCACTGTTTTGCGTATGTCTAATGTGCTCTGTGGACTACGTGCTGATGTTACCGGATATCCACACTTACCGATTCGAACAGCTGATTAAATTGTTTATACAATACGCTGTTTTTATCAAAATAATACACAATAAATAATATAAAATTAAATGTATAAAACTGAAAAAAATACTTGTTAGTAAAATTTATTTAAATGGGTAGTTAAAACGCTCTTCATCGTACTTTTGACTGCATTTATATAATAAAAGCTTTTAAGAGCAGCAAAACATCATTCTTATGCTGTTTATGAAATTTACTTTTGTTGATAAAATCAATAATGGGCTTTGGATTTTAGAAAGCACTAACTAGAAGGTACTAACCAACTGATAATTGGTAAATGATTTTATACGTACTTTATAAAAAAAGACGCTTTCTACACTCATAGCCCCACACTAAGATTTTCTCTTGTGTCGTGGGTGCCATGGACATACAAACACGAATATACAAACACCCAGACCCAGAACAGAAATCTAAACTCATCATTCAGATGCCTGTCTGGCTGGGAATCGAACCCAGGACCCACTGCGCGTTAGATCGGTATGGTAACCGCTCGGCCACGCGGGTCGTCAATGTGTCTTAAAATGCAATATACGTGTTAAAAATTCTATTAGATTTATTAATATTATACAAAAATGGGGCATTGATTAAATTATCATATATTGCAAAAATATCATCCATATTTCACTTTACATTTATGTTTACATTTATCAGGTAGGACTTTCCTCTAATAACATGACGTATAAATTCAAACCATAGCTGTTATATGAATCATTGCACTAACGTAAGCTAGCGCAACAGATTCATAACATGACATGATGGTTTACATTAGAATTTCAACTTAAAGGTAAGCGATGGCGACAATGAAGTGGTTTATTGTATTCATCGCTTACTTTTAAGTTGGGTACAGGTTTTCTCTCAGAATAAGAGAGCTGTATGACATAGTCTACCGCGCTAGCCAAAAGCGAATTGGTAGATTTGAGAACTCTTTTTTTAGAGAACTCTCAGGTGTGCAGGTTTCCTCGCGATGTTTTCATGCCTGGGATTCGAACCTCGGACCCTCGAGGGGCAAATTTCAACCATTACTGCTCTTTCTTCATAACTAAACATAAAAATAGGGTCAGTCCAAATTAGACAAAAATGCATGGAAAACCTATTCTTTCCTGAACGACCATTAAGCTTCCCTACAAGACAAAAGATCGGAGACAAAAAAGTTTGCTCACGGAAAGGTTCGGCTACCTGTCCAAAGACGGGTCGCAAAGGCCTCGTCGAGGATTTAGCGATGTCGATGACACATCGCCCCCGCTGTCTTCAATATAGATCTCATAACAAAGAACGATTTAAGCTATTTCAAATCTTATACTCATAATTATAAAGGTAATGATAATGCGAATAAGCAAAGAATTTGCAACTATTTCAGTAGACAGTATGTCATATGAGTCATGCATTTATGCATTTCAATATTAAACTCCAAACATCCCAAACCATAATCGGTGATGACATTAATAATATAATGTTAAGATCTAAAGATGACGCAAACGTAAGTAATAATAAATATGAGACATCAAACAAATTGGAATTTAAGTGACCCAATCAAAATAAATAACATACACATTGCTTAATTAATGATCGATGTCATGTAATTAAGTTCTTTAGTTCTGGTAGCCCAACAAACAGTTGCACAAAAATTATTTTAAAACAATGCTATTATGAAAGTTGAAATACTGGAAACATAGATATAATAATACATAGTAGAACTGCATTCCGATGAAAATAAAAACGTTTAACGTGTAAACTGAATAATGAAATATAAATAAAAAAAATGTTATTAAGTACTTATCTTTTTTTAGATTTACAAATTATAAGAAATAATTATATATAAATATATAATATAAATCATAAAGTTAGTTGCGTTATCTTCAAAGAATCAAGACCTCACTTGAAAGATAAAGCGCATAAAATAAGTAGTAAGTATTATATATCACGTAAAAGATAGTAAAGTTATGATAACACGGCGTCCATTCAAACATTCACGACCCGCTTTGCGTGTTCATCTAGTAGTTACTTAAGTACTACAAGGATCTAATGAAAAAGTAAACTTACGTTAAAGTAAAGTCCACCTGTTGATTTTACACCTGGCCCTACGTTAGAAGCGTGTTCCAGTCATCCCAAAATGTTTATCTTCAGACCCAAATATTTAAATCTCGCGTGACCGCCCCAAGACGATTAGCTCCAAAGCTTTTAAGAATCCATAACGAATAAAGAAACCCTCTTAAAGCTCACCTTTATTACACTTATCTATAATTATAGAGCTTAAACTAGTCAAACGACTGTCTAGTACAATATCCGGTTTGTCGTACCTTATTCGCTGGCAGCTACCAATCCTCTTCAGTTGCACTTATCTTGTCATATACTTTTGTATCCTATTCTGCTATCATCCAATATACTCAATTGGACCACAATACACTTTACACAAAACACAAAAACTTTTATACAACTTGGCTACATTGAAATCTACTAATATCGGTAATATTGCTACTAATTTTCATTATAAAAGTTTTAAAATTTAGTTCGTCTATTTTTATGGTTATTATAATTCAGAATTTTCACTTAAATCTACATTTGTGTCGGTGGTAAGAGTTAACGTTAAATTTGGACCACATCGAATATCAGAGCACATGAGCGACCGTTCGTCGACGACTGGTACTGTAGTAGCATACCTACATTAACCTAGCGCCGAGCGCGCCTGCAACGCTTGGTGGGAGGAGGCACGCGCGACAGACATACAAAAACACAAGTGTGCAACTGAGACGGAATTTCACGTCATCACCGGTACATGAGTTACTTCTATAAAGCAGCTAATGAAAACTGTCTCCTGAATCAATGAATCTGCCCACAAACTACGGTGTTCGCGTTTTTACAACGTAATACTGGTTTTACCTGTACGCGGCCGCGTGCCGATAAGGTAATTTGAATTCCTACGGAGTGAAAAAGACGGAGGTTTCTGTCAGAGGCTCTATGCACATACTTATAAGTTTGAGCGATACGCAGTACGAAAAGAAAACGTTAAATTTAATTTAAATACTGGACATGGTAACGGTCGCCACCGGTCATTCGACCCAAACAAGATTCTACAACCGTCTACAGCGGCGAGCTTATTTTAATTCGCAATATAGTCTTTATAAAAGATTGGGAAACTTTCTAATAATGTAACAAAGGAAGAATCTATTCACTTGTGTTAATTGAGAACTAAAGTAGGCCTACACTACAATATTCATTGAGTAAGCGAAGTGCGTATCCGATATTACCATAGTGATTCAGAAACGGGCAACGCTTATTTGTTTGGCTTTCTTATTCTCAGTGGACAAAGAGAAGCTTCACTTTTACCAATTAGCTGGGTAGCGCACGTTCAAACGAAGACAGTCGCGGCATTGTTTCCCAAAACAAGTGAAAATAGTCGATATCGACACACTTCCACACCTGCGTAAGGTTCCGTCTTCGAAACTGGGACTATTTAAAATGAGACAGAGTTTATTAACCTGCGGAATAAGAATCGTCCTCTAGTTCATCATTCACCAAGAATTCTCATAAGATACCTAATATATTCAAGTGATTATTATAATAAATAATAAATATATCAATTCCACTATAATATTACTCTAAAGTCATAGACGTCCAAATATTGCGAATCTTTATACATAAGTTACAAAGAATATGACTAATACGTAATAGTTGTATAAGTAAGAGTAATGTTACGTTAAACAGATACATTATCCTTAAGACCTATGTTGGAATGCGTGTCGTACTACAGAAAAAAACCTATCTTTTAACATTACAATTTTTCTGAAAGTTTACAACTAAACTGCATAGGGCACAAAATACAAAAAATAATAAAATTAAAATGACCATTGCTTAGAACATCTAAAGGAAAATTTTACGCACGTTTCTTTGCATTGTACGCGAAGAAACGCCATCTAGTAGAGTTTTATGCAAGCATAAGGCCATTCAGAAGAAAATGTGTGATTATTGTTTTTCACTTTTCCGTATTATTTCCAATTTTATTATAGCGTAGATTTTATTGGAATCAGACGCACACATTTGATAGAGAAAAATTCGGCCAAGGCGAGTCGGACTCGTGCACGACCATAATCTGTAGAAATATTTTTATTATAGGTATATGATTTACTTAAAAATTTACAGTTTTTGCAATTTTTTTCTTTATGTGAGCTTCCCTTGCGAGTTTCAGGATTTGCGGATATTCGCGTCATAAACGGCTGTACTTTTGAGTTACTTTAGAAGTTTAATTTTTTTACAGCTCCAAAGAACAGTAGACTTGAGTATTTGCTATAAATTTCAGCTTGATACTTCCACGCGTTCTTGAGAAAATACAGTATTCATACAGTATTGCGAAAACATTTATGTGTCATCGCAATATGTGAAAGGATCGCTCTAAACGATGGTAGCTAGGTACGTTTATGACGAGCCCGTGCGTAAATAGATAGCTAATCCATCCACAACCTTCATAAAGTCCACTTGGTGACCACCAGAAGTCAGTAGTATTTAATGTTAACTTATATGTTGTTATTGTACCCAATAAGCCATTTTTGTCCTTCTTCTGGATTTTGTCCCTTAGTAATTTCCTACGGCGTCCACGAGAAGAGATTTAGGGCCGATTCCAAGATTCAAGAATAGAGGGAGTGGTACTATTTAAGGTTATACCAAGATTGAATTTATAAATGTTAAGGAAACTAACATAATGACCTTGTTTGATTAGTATGTATTTCTATTTATAATTCATAGTCTGTTGAATAATATATTTATTGACTATTTATAAAATATAACGTAACATAATACAACTAAAGAATACTATAAACCGCAACATTGCTACAAATTTTTAGATACCTACAAATTGGCATCGCGGCAACTCGATTCCAATAATGCAATAACAATATTAACGATAATCTGCACGATTGAACGAGGTGCAGAACAGAACTCTTCGTGGTTCGATACAGTGGCAATCATCGCTAACCGTTACATCTATTCCTAAGCAGTGTTAAGCGTGTTGCTTTAACAATAATAAAGGGGACGCCTTATACTCCGGTCTCATATGCTAAGTCAACATAAGGGCGGTTGGGCAGACCCGGATCTGGGGGGGCAAGCCGGGGTCTATGACCCGGGCGGCAAGTTCCGAGGGCGGCAAAGTCACACCTTGCACACGAATGTGCAACTCATCATTGATTTTGACCATTCGGACGCCTAGTCAATAGGAAGTGGTACTTATGGGGCGGCATTTTTAAGTTTTTGCCCCCTTCCTCCTAAAATAATTGAAGATCTGGGGCTGCCGTTGGGCACGAACGTTCGGGCCTCGAGGGGTATCCTCTTTTTGTGTTACTATGTTCTGGTGTTAAAGCTCTGGGCAAGGAAGGTCCACTTACTACTTGGGACAGCAACTGTTGCTGATAAATTCACCTATGAATATTACTGATTTAGATCATATCCTTGATTCATTACAGATGTCTATAGACGACAGTAACCTTTCACCATCAAATGGACTGTAAATATGTGCTTATCACTTTATCAAGAAATATTTCCACGGTCAAATAAAACAAGTGGTAGCAAGTAGGTTAGTCTTAATTATATGTGTCCTGTGAAGCCTTAAGGACTTGGCACACTCGTGGAAAATTGTCGGCAATGAAACGAAGCACAGCGGAAGCGCTGGAGAGCTCTACAGCTGGAATTTCGCGAGAGCCCGGAAATAGGCCGTAGGTTATAGGGTTGCGACCCGTGGATTAATATATAATGTCGTACTACGTTTTAGATAATTGTAACAAATATTAAAGAATATTTGTACTATCACATAACAGAGTGAAACGCAGGATAGTGATCGCATATATAGATCGCACTATATTTTAGTGATAAGTCTACTGTGACTGTCGCTTTATCGGTAATTGTTTCTCAAAAAAAAGGTCGAAAAAATTATCAAAAGATTCGACGTTTAAGCATACAAAAATTATTTAACTAAATTACTGTATTTCGCAATGTGTTTGTAAGAAATATTATTTTCTCTTCAAAAATCAGTGGTAACCCTAGCTGGTACGGAAACACAATTTCTCTTTACAGCTGTTTTTTCCTGGAAACTTTTGGGTTGTAGTTTGCTTATTAATCTCTAACAGCTCGAGTGTGGGGTTTAAATATGTGATACCAATGAATATTAGTGGCTTAACAAAAGCTACATAAATTAAAATCTCTTAAAGTTTACATTACGATTTTAGTATTTAAATTCGGTTAGGTATCGGCAACCTGCAGCCCTCGGTTCTATTGTTGCGACCCGCGGATCTTCTTAAACTCTTCTTGTTTCCACATCTTGCTCCCACTGCTTGATATTAATTAATAATATCTCACAATGCATTGTACTACCTTCAAAAACGTATTTTTCAAAAGCATTCCTCACGAACTGTGAGGATAAACTTATAATTTACAAACTCGTGACATAACTGTGTCATAACATATAGAGTACACTTTATTGCGTACCATATAATTATAGTTTGTTTAACATAACAATAACATACAATGTAGATCAGTCGTATGCAATAGGAGGTCTTATCGGTAAGCAGGGATCTCTTCCACACAATCTAGGCATGGAATGGTAAAAGGAAATGCATAAGGAAAAGATACCTTTTTTTGTAACGAGGGGGAAACCTTCAAAATGTAACCGACGTCCTGGGAGCAACGCCGGGTTATGTGAGATTTTTAGTGCATGAAAAACCCCCCGGTGGCTGTCCTCAGCGCTGCGTGGAGGACTCCGGGATCTCCAACGGAACGCAACCGAAGTCCTACGAGCTCGATGTTATAACGGCATGCGACCACACATGCCGCCGTCCTACCCAGGGTCATTTAGCTGGACGGTTGGAGCTCCCAGTCTTGCTGCCCACAATCGGAAACCCCCTTTTAGTCGCCTCTTACAGGCAGGGAATACCGTAGCCCAATTCTGGTCCCGGAACTACAGGGACACAGCTTACTTAGCCTGCAATTAAATCCGCTATTTCACAAACGTCACAGGCTAAGGCACTATGAGTATAGAATGCGTTATTGTTTAGCGTTAATTTGTTGAATAAAATAAATATACTTTTCAAGAACTGAATTAATGTGGCGTGTTCATTACATCGCCCGGTCATTGAAGCTAACGGCCATCGTCGCCTAACTTTGCAGTACAACTCGTCTCGAGTAATATCACGATTGATTTCAATCCAATTTATGTTATTGGAAAATGTGGGGGTGTAACCTTCGTTAACAAGAGTATTGTTGAAATATCAGAACTTGGCAACAATTTTAATAACAATATTATATTACCTTTTAAAATCACGAACCGCGAAGTTTTTAAAGGACTTTTAGTTGAAAATAGTTTAAGGGATAAATGTGTTTCGCACACGATGTAAAATAGTTATGTAGCTTCCATATGTGTTGATTTTTAGGGTTCCGTACCCAAAGGGTAAAACGGGACCCTATTACTAAGACTCCGATGTCTGTCCGTCTGTCTGTCTGTCTCCAGGCTGTATCTCATAAACCGTGATAGCTAGAAAGCTGAAAATTTCACTAATGATGTATTTCTGTTGCCGCTATAACAACAAATACTAAAAATTAAAGTTAAATATATATTAAGGTGAGCCCTCATACAATAAACGTGTTTTTTGTTCAATATTGTAGATAATGGTGCGGAACCCTTCGTGCGCGAGTCCGGTTCGCACTTGACCGATTTTTTAATCTTAAATTTTTAAATAAACTAGATACAATCTATCAATTATTTATTTGTCGTCGAATTCGCTTTAAGTATTTTTTTTATATTATCGTAGGGCATAGTTTCGTCTTCATTATCTAGCGAAGTATGTTGCGCGCTGACTCCGGGACTATGTACTGTGTATTATTACTATATACTAATAAACTAATATTTCAATTATTTTTTACTTTATTATTATAGCATGGGAATCGCTCCTTTTTATTTTTTCTTGAATAATTATTACAGTTATTAACCGACTTCTTTTGGTCACTGACAAACAGTATCTTAAAGGAACTCCAATTTAAATATAACAAAGTATCTGTAGAATATTGACATCCCATTTCGGCTCCATTATAACAATAACATGAAAAGGGAATTATGTGGACTGGCTATACATAATTATATCTATGTATATGTAATTTTATATATACACAGTATACTTAAAGCTCGTGGAAAGCGTTCGGTGACGATGTCGCGAGTTTCATGATTTGTTCACCCAAAAAGTGCACAACTTTAGGCACTTCAAAAAACCGGTGTATTAAATAAAATTGGGTCATAAACCGTAACTTTGAAGTGAACCCATCTCTATTATCCCACGTATTCCATCACAAAGTATGCCAAGGGTAAGCATTATTCAACATGACATTCATTATCCTTGCGGGAAACAGGAATCCGCCCCTGACCGTCGGAGCATCCACATGACCTCAGCTTTATGGACTTGACCTAGAATATCCCATGAAGTATTTTTATTGTTATGTACATACTTGTTTTGAAGTAATAATCATTTTTGATGTTTAGATGGAGTGTAGATTTTAACAAATTTCGACTTCGGGATCTTCAACAGCACTGAGGGCGCTGACGCAGTTAATCTGCTCTGTAAAAGGTGTAAAGTATGTACATTTAATAGTAACATATTTTAAGTTCGTCCTAGAGTTTCAAATAAACACCATTGCAATTGTAACCACCTCTGCACGTGTAATCGACCTCGGTTTGAACATCTGTTCAGTCTGGGATCTACAATTTGTCCGAATCGAGGCAGACATTAACGGTTTCTTTCTTATTTAAGTCTGCGACGATAGTGATTAGAATGTTGCATTCTATGTAATCGGAGACTTTTCATCTTCATCTTTAGGTGCCCCTGAGTTTCAGTGGAAAATTTAGATACGACTAATCTCGATGAAATACATCATCTGTGGAAATGTTTAGCTAATACATTTCATCAGACATATCCTGGTGACAGACAAACAAACAGACAGACGGATAGCGGTGTCTTAGTAGTAGGGCCATGTATTCACTCTTTGAATATGGAATCCTAAGAAGGTGCTAAATATCTGATAGGTCTAACAAGCGGTCTGATAGCTCTAACAACTTTGTTTTGTTTGAGGTTCATACGGCTTACGCACACAAGCATATTATATTAGAGCGTACGTACTAGTCACGCACACTTAAATTATAGATACGAGTAAAAATAATGCGATTTTTATTTGTTTACTTTTTGGAGTAGGACTTAAATTCGGTAGTTGTATTTTTCGTAATGCGATGGCGCTTTGAGTAATCCCTATTAATAATCTATACTATCTATACTAATATTATATAGTAGTAGAGTTTGTTTGGTTGAACGCGCTAATCTCAGAAACTACTGGTTCAAATTGAAAAAATATTTTTGTGTTGAATAGTAAATTTATCGAGGAAGGCTTTAGGTTATATAACATCACGCTATGACTTATAAAAGTGGAGCAACAAGGAAAAATGTTGCAAAAACAGCAAAATATTTTTATTTTTGAGAGCTTTCCTTGCTTACGCGGGTGAAACTGCGTGGCACAGCTAGTATTTAATATTTTTCATTGCTACAAGGCAGAAATAAACTAAATAATATAAGCTCGAAACAAGAACACTAGACTAACTCGCTCAGGCTAATAGACCGGTGAGAATAATTGAGCTTTTCGGTGGCCACTGACGACGTAATTACATCTCGTTACACATGGACCGCTTTCAGTGGATGCGACTTTGTAATAAGTTCATTTTTTATGCGTTTTCGGTTCTTTCAATTTGTAACTGTTTTGATTTAGTCTATTTGTTTAGTCTAAGATAATTTTATGTACATGGAACATGTGATTATATTTTAAAAGATATATAGGTAATAAATTTTACTAATATTATAAATGCGAAAATTTGTGAGGATTTATGACTGTTTGTTACTCTTTCACACAATAACTACACATTAGATTTGGATGAAATTTAATACACAGATAGTTTATGGCCTGTAGTAATACATAGGATACTTTTAACCGTGGTATACGATACAAGCGAGCGAGCCGCGGGAAGAGGCTCGTTATAATACTTGTTCTTAATTTGGGGGTAAACATAATTTATGATAAGCTGACAATATCGAAATATTAAGATGATATAAATATTCGTATCTATCTATGTAAGGACCAAATATTGCATCTAAGTATGTCATGACATAACCCCAATAGATTGAGCTAAAATTTTCCATACACGAATAATTTGGATGACAATGTTTAACTTACCAAAGTAATTATAAATTCAAGTCCTGAGATAGCGGATCTGCTATATTGTATGTACTACCTGACAAGGATATAAAATGAAAGGATTTTCCGAGAAGAATACACAAAGTCGCTTTAGATATTTTTATTAATAGTTAAAGGCGTATCCATAGTAAAGACAATGAGCTCGTATAGTCCACGTCTTGATCGTGAATGTTTACATACGTGGAGAGCCCGTACGCTTGTCTTACTTTTATCTATATATGTAAATATGATTCAGTCTGTCTTACTATAGGGTAGAGCTATGTACGATGAAATGAAATATCTTTATTTTGTATAGGCTTACGGGGGCACTTACAAATTGTCATTAACAGTATTTTTTCTTACACTATCACCGGATCGGAAATTATCTTGCATATAGCTTGTATTTGACAGCCCGCGTAGCGAAGTGGTCACCATACCGGTTTGACATGCAGTCGGTTCCGGTTTCGCCTACATTCGTCAGGAAAATCTGAAATACTCTAACAAATTAAAGTACATACACACTACACTCCCATATAAAAAACAATAAAAACATCAAGTGAAGAAAATGATTCAGGTCGTGTACATAAAATAATAGAAGGAAATTCTTTGGCCAGAATACATTTAAACTTGCGCAGTGTTTACATGTAGGATATAGACGCTATAGAAAATACTCTTGTCCATGTCTATATTGAACGTTCTTAATAGCCTGTAACATCTAAACAGTGGCGTAGCGTGGGGTTACGCCGCGCGGGGCGGAATTTGAACTCGCCATACATTATACAAATTTTGACGACCAAAAAAAAAACGACAATATCTAACTTCACGACCAAAAAAAGGACAATATCCAACTTGACGACCAAAAAAAAACGATAATATGTAACTTGACGACCAAAAAAAGGACAATATCCAACTTGACGACCAAAAAAAACGACAATATTTAAATTGATGACAAAACGAGGTTGCCAAATCAGTTTTTGCCGCCCCCTAAATCTTTTTTTGGCGCCTCTCAAAATGTGCCGCCCGGGGCAGACCAGCCGTCCACACCACCCCTCGCTACGCCACTGCATCTACAAGAAAACAGGCTTTAAATTAAGAACTCCTTTAATTCACATCCTGTGAACACAATAACGTTAACAAATCACTAAGGCTTTAAATTATTTAATACCATATTAATCTATACTAATATAATAAAGCTGAAAGTTTGTTTGTTTGGCGCTAATCTCTGAAAATACTGGTTCGCATTGATAAAATATTTTTCTTTTGAATAGTCCATTTATTGAGGAAGGCTATAATATCACACTATGTTTGTTTGTTTTGTTTTTTTCTTATGTGGTAGCAGGTGAAATCGCGTGGCAGAGCTAGTCAACAGATGTACAAGATTTTAATACTGCTCTACTTGGCACGGGATACAAGCAAACGAAGCCATAGTAAGAGGCTAGTATAGAACCTATCCAAGGCAGCCAGTGATCGTGCCACTCATCGGCTACCGTACTCTTGGTCCAGTTATTGACCTCTTTTCTCGTTTTTTCATACCGTCTCTCTCTAATAACGTAGTATTTGGAAGATTAATACGCGCACGTCTAATGCATATCATTACGTAGAGTGGTTTTTCTTAAATGCGTTCTCTACGTGTAGAGTCTTTGTAGAGTATGTAACGACCATTTATGATAGAGCTGTCGAACCCGGGATCCATTTTTGGAAACGTCATAAACTCGTACGTACGTAAAAATGGATCCCGGGTTCGATCCCCGGCCAGACAGAAATGTGAATGATGAGTTTAGATTACGTTCTGGGTCTGGGTGTTTATGTATACATGTTTTGCCATGGCACCCATGACACAGGAGAAAATCCTACTTTGGGGCTATGAGTGTAGAAAGCGTTTACGTTTATGTTTATGTTACATTTTATTTATTTAATATAGCTCACTAACATACTGTTACATGGTAAAAAAATTAATGGGGGAAGTACTTACATAAGTGGCAGTACAATTATGAATGAGGACTGCATGCAATAAATCATCGCAAACTTTTTTAGAAATGATAAATACACCCACACACGCCTTCTACACTCATAGCCCCACACTAGGATTTCCTCCTGTGTCGTGGGTGCCATGGACACACAAAGACGAATACACAAA
>DWNE01006940.1:0-12653 GCA_018249875.1 Cecropterus toxeus
GGCGAGAAAGGTACTGAGAGAAAATGTGAGAGTCTAGGGGTAGGATGAGAGGGGGTTAAAGGGTAATTAAGGAGAGAAAACGACACTGCACAACATATTCGGTACCGAGATGTCGAAGCATTTCTTCCTAGGTAGCCCGGTCACTGTGTGAGGATTCCAACAGAGGGGGATCGGCCTGCACTCGCACGGACAAGAAGAGAGGGGGGCAGCAGTATAGCGTGGGATAGGACCGTATTCTGATGGACACGCTGTGGAGGAGGCGGGGAGTTGAGGGCTGAAGGGAGGGGGGCGGTTTAGGGTAGGAATGTTGACAGAATTTAGAGGAAGAGGAAAATAAAATCAGCAGTATCGGTAGAATAGGTCTGGAAAAGTAATGAGTGGAATAAGACTGACGTCCTGCGTGGCGGAGCGGTCACCATCCCGGTCTGACACGCAGTGGACCCCGGGTTCGATCGGCCAGACAGAAACGTGAATGATGAGTTTAGATTTCTGTTCTGGGTCTGGGTGTTATTGTATTCGTCTTTGTGTGTCCAAGGTACCCACGACACAGGAGCAAATCCTACTGTGGGGCTATGAGTGTAGAAAGCGTTTATGTTTGTGTAAAAAGAGATATGTGTCTAAGAGGGAGAGAAATGATAGAATTAAAAAGTCGTTTAGAGTTTATAGGGCTGGGGGAAGGGATAAGAGGAGATATTAAGAGGATAGTATAGATATTAGAGAATGAAATAGAATCAGAAAGAATGCTAGTTGAATTATTTAGAGAAAGAGAAGGTTAGTGAGGGAAACTAGAAAAGAAACAAGGGATTTTAATAAAAAAGTGGGATAGAAGGAACCTATTCTCAAAGAGAGTAACATCAACGCTTTCTACACTCATAACCCCACAGTAGGATTTTCACCTGTGTCGTGGATGCTATGGACACAAGACACAAACACCCAGACCCAGAACAGAAATCTAAACTCATCATTCACATTTCTGTCTGGCCGGGGATCGAAACCGCGACCTGCGTGTCAGACCGGTATGGTGACCGCTCCGCCACGCGGCTCGTCGATGAGTGAGCCAGGAAAAATGAGAGAGAGAAAAAAAGAGAAAAATCATAGAGCGACAGAGAGGTAAATGTTATAAATAAAGAAACTAGAGTGAAAATGACATAAATAGGGACGGAAAATGTCTAGATGTATGGTTTTGATAAGTATTATACGTGCAGATGTACTGGGCCACGGCGCTCCACGTGTACGCTCCGCTGCCCTTCCAGCCGGGCAAGGGCGGGCTGGGCGAGCTCTTCCGGTCACACTTCTTCTTCAACGCCGGCTGTTTGGCTCATCCAGGTATTTAGTATTATATACAGGAAGTTATTATGAAGATAAAAATACAACGAGCTAGAACCAGTGTAATTCGTCCGGGGAAGTACCACCGCCACACCTATTTCTAGCGTGAAGCAGTTCTCGTGTGAGGTGGAAGGGTGTGGATGTTCTCACTTATATATGAAGCGACCATGTCAGTCCTCGGGAGAAACGCATGTATAATTGACTTCAGATGGGACCCCCGTTCTATATGAAGTTGCTTACAGATGTCTGTAGGCGGCAGCAAGCATCTACCATCAAGTGGACTGCATGTTCGTTTGCTACTTCAGTCCAAAAAAAAAAATCTTTGTCCTTGTTTTTGTTCACGGATATTTTTTTCTTTAGTGAGAAAATTTTACCCTTTATGAGGGGGCCCCAAAAATTTCTTTCACTGGGTCTTGTTAAGACAGGCTACTGCCTAAAACTTATTCGTTCTTTGTGCTAAGGCTGGTGCTGCTCTTTAGCAGTCGGTCTGACGACGCCTCTTTGTGTATGTACTTTAAACTCTTTCAAGTCATGTTAGTTGTATTGACTTCCCTTAGTTGGGTTTGCTCTTTATACGGACGTGTGAATAATTCGTCCCGAATCGAATTCGAATATTCGATTATGAACTCGAATTATTTGAAAAAGTTCGAATAATTTGACAAATTCGAATTCGAATATTTGGAATAATTTGCTATTTATTGTAATATCACCAAATTTTCTATTATTATAAGACTGTGTCAAAAAACATGAATTGTTTATATTATATGAAATTTGTCGAATTATTCGAAAGTTTTTGAATATTCGAAACTTTGAATTATTCACTCTTGCTCTCCAATCATTTTTCGTGCAAAGGGTAGCGTTGCTGCTCGTCCTAGTTGTGATAGCGATGTTCTTGTATGCGGTAATCCTAAAACATACACGGGTATTCTAAAGCACCTCTATTTTCAGAGGATACGGGTCGAGGCGCGCTATCCACGCTATGAGCGGTCCCCCATCCCCTCAGTTAGACTAGCTAAAAGCACATCCGTTCCCAGAGGAGACGGGCCTGGGCGCGCTGTCGACGCTGTCGGCGGTCCGCGCGGCGTGCGGCTGCGGCGTGGCGCTGCGGCTCGGGCGCGCGGCGCGCGTCGAGCTCAACTGGGCGGCGCCGCTGCGGCTCGCGGCCGGCGACCGCGCCGCGCCCGGCCTGCAGCTCGGCGTCGCCGCGCACTTCCTCTAGCGGGCTCGGACTGAGCTGCCCCCGGACCGGTACGTGGCTTCCAACAGGGTAAACGGCTAGTAACAGTAGTTCGACGGGGAGGTACCACCGACACCTGTTTCTAGCGTGAGGTGGAAGGGTGTGATTACCGGCTCACTTATATATCGTGAGGAAGGGTGTGGTTGCCGGCAAAGTGAAAAAGTGTGGTTGCGAGCTCTCCGTTCGCGTTAAGAATGCAGTGTCATACTAATCTGCCGGCCTAGCCACGCCCCCTAACCGATCAAATCGTTTGTAATTAGAAAGACGAGTTCATAGTTGAGCGAATACTTTCAAACGCAACGATTATGTATTATAGTAACAGTAGTTCGACAGGGAGGTACCACCGACACACCTGTTTCTAGCGTGAAGCAGTAGCGTGAGGTGGGTGTGGTTGCCGGCTCACTTATATATCGTAGGAAGAGTGTGGTTGCCGGCTCACTTATATATCGTGAGGAAGGGTTTGATTACCAGCTCACTTATATGTCATGAGAAAGGGTGTGATTACCGGCAAGGTGAAAGTTGCGAGCTCACTTTTGTGTGAGGCGACTCAGTCCTCGGGAGTAGCGACGCATCTATGATAGACTTCATATACCTCAGTTCTATATGAAGTTGTTTACAAATGTCCATTGGCGGCAGTAACCACTTACCATCAGGCGGGCTGCTTGCTCGTTTGCTACTTCATATTTATAAATATATATATATAAAATTGCGCATATCTTTTTTTTCAGGTACAAAATAGATAAAATATAGAAGAACCAATGAACATTGAGTACGGCTCCGCTCTGTATAGTAATGTAAGGCTTGTATAATAAATTATTAGTATAATATAATAATTTCTTCGTTAACTACATTGAGAAATGTTTCATCACACGATCGGACTAAGTTAGCACGTAATATATACTATAAAAAATATATTTTGTTTATGAAACGAATTGATCAGTTTGTGTACATATTTTAAGGAATGCAATGAATTATTGTAACTAAAAACGTAAATACTGCCAAAACAGCCTAAGTTTTAGTTTCGCAAAAAATGGTTGAAGTTTAAAAACGCACGAAAAATATCCTGTGGATGTCTGAAATGAAGGAAGATTTACGATTTAATTACACATTTGCTTATATTTTTTATGACAAAAATATAATGAAGTGGTTACTACGTTTGATTGGTTCCTATGTAATTGGTTGACATCTAATTTGTTACTACGTTTAAGTGGTTACTACCCAATTGATTATGGCGTCTAATTGGTTACTGCGTCTATTTGGTCACCACATAATTGGTTATGACGTCTAATTTGTTATTACGTTTAATTAGTTACTACCCGATTGAATATGACGTCTAATTAGTTACTACGTCTGATTGGTTACTACCTAATTGGTTATGAAGTCTAATTTGTCATTACGTTTAATTGGTTTCGTATTTGTCACTATATGTAATTGGTTACTATGCCTAATTTTCAGAATTATAATGACTAGTAGTGTTTTATTAACACTGTTATTTATTGACAGCAATTTTTCTTTAATAACCCGAATTAACGTGGACTACTAAAAACTAGCAAAATTTGTAAGAATTGAATTATTTGTAATTCATGTAGAAAATATAAGTTACAAATATTATTGTCAACAAAATATTGCAAAAAAAATGTGTGATGAATGTAGTACTAGGTTTTGTTGGAAATAAAAAATGTATTGTTTTCAATTGCAATGTTTTATTTAGTTATTATTTTTTTATATGATTGAGGTCTAATGGTGGTAGAACCCTTCGGATGCATTACCGCTACTCTTATTTTTGTCTAATAATAACCAACCCTCCCCTCTCCCCCCTACCTGTCTTAACGATTGGAAACCATATCGACGTCAATGTAGGTTCAGTAGAAAATAAATAAAACCACAATATAAGGACAAATACCTTTTATTTTAATTTCATTGTGCATATTTCGGTAAATATAAAAAATATGGCAAAATAAAACATATCCAGCGTGCATTCTTTAAAAAAACCGCGCATCGCCGCGAGACGGCACCGGGGATACTTTAAAAAAGGGATCTACGATAATTATAACAACTTTATACATATTATTTTCAAATTTTCAAAAATAACTGTCCCAAACCTCTCCCCGACGATAAAACTACGAGACGGAAGCTATTCGTAGACTAGAATGTGTTGGACCCAGCCCCGGATCTGGGGGAGGGGGGGGCAAGCTGGGGCCTGTGCCCCAGCGGCGAGTTCAGAGGGCGGCAAACTCTAATCTTGCAAACAAATACGCAAGTCATAATTGATTTAACATTGGGAAGCCTAGTCTGTAGGAAGTGGAACTCTTGACACGTACGTTTTAAAGACCAGCAATTATTGGACAAAGGGCCGAAATGATGGTAAAAAAATTCAAATGGATAGGGGCGGCATTTTTAAGTTTTTGCCCCGCCTAACAAAAAGATCCGGAGCTGGTTGGACCGCGCTCGGCCGAAACGAAAAGAAGCATCAACATTTTAACATCCGAGAACCATACGGCTAATTCCCAAGCGATCAAATTCAGCGCTTCCCGCCAACTGTCACTTTGACAGCTGTCAAACCGTCGACAGCGCTGACAGGTGTCAAACTCGTTCTGACGGCTGTCAAACCGGTGTCGCCAGCTGCCAAAATGGCCGACGGGGGACGCAAAACCGCTCGAATTCTCTCATAATTAATAATTATCATAAATCTTATATCCTAGATACTTTAAATCAATATTAATTTAATCATTACATACATTTTCTATGTACTAAGCAGCAGACTAGATTTTAATGGCATCTACATAACGTATATATATCGGTAATTATTTATACATTTTGTAATTAACGGTGCCTCGATAATATTAGAGTACTGCATTCGAAATTAATATAGAGAGCGTGTAGAAAATAATTACATATTAAGATAATTTGACATAGTTTCAGTAGAAAATGAAGCAGAGTCTTAAGCATAGCTTGAATTGTACAATTGTTTTGTTGTTAAAATATTTTTGTTTCCATATTTAATCCAAAACATCAGCGTTTTGATATAATCCTTGCGATTTTGGACTACAATATTTATCGAAACAATATGTTTGTGTTTTTATAAAACAAAAGATATACATAGATATACCTTGATATATAAGATAAACTGGATGATAATTTACGTATTTTTGTATATTAGCGTTTAAATTCTTAAGTGATATAGAATTTGTACTTTACAATTTGAAAGTAAGACAT
The DNA here is from genome assembly GCA_018249875.1 of Cecropterus toxeus. Taxonomy (NCBI): domain Eukaryota; kingdom Metazoa; phylum Arthropoda; class Insecta; order Lepidoptera; family Hesperiidae; genus Cecropterus; species Cecropterus toxeus. Next base: position 5,780 of record DWNE01006940.1, read on the forward strand.
ATAAAATTTAAAAAATCAGTTTTGAAATAGCCAAGTGTTGCCATAAGTACTATAACATTATTAAGACACGAAAATTAGAACGTGCAACACTAAAAAAATATTTCCGGCGTAAAACGTACAATCGTTTATATAATTTCGCAAAATTTACATTCTTTCAAATCTTACGCACATACGAATCAAAATAAGATACGATACATGGATTAAAATTAATTAATCAACTTGATTTTAGACAAAATAGCTTATCATCTCTAAAAGTGATACCACATGAAAATTTAAAAATCCACAATTTTTCAACATTTTAAAATAGGTACAACATTTATGTACCGCGCCATTTTGGTACATTTTTCGGTGACATTTAACCCAGACAAGGTTTATAGGACCTATGTAAAAATTTCAAAACTTGCGAACGAATCGCCATTTTTAAATAAATCAAATTTGTCGCTGTGATGTTAATAGATACTCTTGTCTCGTCTAAATTCACCATTACATAAATTATACAATATTATTAATAAATAGCAATCAAAATTGAAAATTAGACAGAAATATAGTCCCGAAGACAGGTACAAGTATTTACAAAGTCACTTAAAATGTTAAGATGTTAAAATAAAAAAAAATGGTACAATTATGTCCCAATTTCCATTTCCACGGGACTATTACCTTAAAACACCATCTGTACATTGCCGAACACGGCACCAAAGATTAAACGCACCTAGTTTTTAAGCCACAGAATACATTATCTATCCGAAATGTCCCTACTATTGTACCCGCATAAAAATCGCTTTCTACACTCATAGCCCCACACTAGGATTTTCTCCTGTCGTGAGTGCCATGAGCACAAAGACAGAAACACCCAGACTCAGAATAGGAATCTAAACTCATCATTCACTGTTCTGTCTGGCCGGGGATCGAAGCCGGAACCCACTGCGTGTCAGACCGGTATGGTGACCGCTCTGCCAGACGGGTCGTTAAAGTGTTCCCAACGTATATAATTTTAATTTATAATAATTTGACGTATGTATGCCTCTTGAAAAGTAATGATATACTTAAATATTTTTTTTCACATCTTTACATTTTAAAATTTGAATGTGTTTTTAGATGTGAATGTGTTTTATCCCCGTTCCAACATAAATATTAGATCAATCAAGAATAAAGGTAATCAGATTCAGGTAGTTATTATATAAAATTATATTATTTACATTCAAATTAATTTTCTGTGCGAAACTTTTCATGCATGTCGTCTTTTATAAGCACAAATGTCAACATACATGTATATAAAGTAAAATGATAAATAATTAAATAAATAGAGCGTCTCCGAAGAGGATAAGATTTTGGGTGCTTTTTTTTCATATCCCACTATTGGGCATGAGTTCCCACAACTTGTAAGGCCTTAATACCTCACTACTCGGACAATTCTTCTCGATTATGTATTCTGTGGATAGCACGAAATAAATAAAAAATCGAACATAAAAAACTAACCATATTTTTCAAAATTATAAAATAAAATTTGAATTTTAAAATCTATATAAATAATGTACAGCTAATTTTTTTTTTTAAAAGTACAAGTGGATTTTCAATCACAAAAGTAAAAAAAAATGAGATAAAGTTCAAAAGTGTTTTATGTTTCACGTTGTCTACAGATTAAATATGTACAATTTTTTTATATCAATAACATATATAATAATGTGCTGTCAATTAAAAAAAATATGAAGTTTATTTTTATTTGGGGTCAAAAAAATATAAAATTTGCCTTGGATTCAGATAATTTTAAAACAGATATATTCTAGTCTGACATTAAATAAAGATATGTTAAATAACATGATATATGTGTCTGATGAGGCCAGGAAATTTTATAGAAAATCGCCAAACGCAACGCTTGCAGCGTAAGGTTACGTGGCCGTCGATTCTATTAATCTTTATTAATAAAAGTAACATATTGTCGCTTAAGTTTTAACACCGCGTAACTCAAAAAATGGCCATTGAGATATTCAAATCAATCGATAGGGAATAACATTTGACCAATCAAAATTAAGAATTTGAGCCAATCACAGCGAGTTACTTGAGAAAGAACAACACAGTGTATATCGACCCAGCCAAATATGCGGAAACTGTGCGCAACTCAGTTTTGTTTCATACATTAAGAGGCGACGAGCACAGCTTTGGCGAATTAAAAAATAACTAAATGAAACAGATCCGCGGTGTTAGAACTTAAACGATATATTCCTAATGGATAATCTGTAGACAATTTTATATTGACTTAGTAACACATGAACATTGGGTCTCGTACTAAAACCTACTATACTATTTTTGTTCGACATTGTAGTACCTTTTTACATTTTATAGCACTTTTTAACGTTTTTGAGTATAAACCACGACATCCATCGGTTGCTAAGTCAAAACGTTCATCTCAAATAAAATAGCTAAATGTTGTTAATTATGACAATAAAATAAAATATTAATTAGTGAGCGTTCAAGTCTTTGAAATAATATACAATATTCAAAATAGAAAATTCAACAAATTCAAGAATTTACACATTTACTCCCTGTACAAACTGACAATACACAGAGCGTATGAGGAATAGAAATGGCATTTGTAATAATTGTCAATGAAAAATAAAAAAAATATTCAATTATTTTTTGTGATGCCGTCGTTTACGCAAATGCATATTTCCAATGCCGCTTCTATTCGATAGCTCTGTGGTCTCGCGACTCAAAATTTAAAGGTAAAATCGATCTTAAAGTCGCTTAAATTGCAAATACAAATTCATTTAATTGAGAAATAGGTATTATTTTTGTACTTATTTTACTGTGATTCGATAATGTCACGCAGTCTACCTTATGATAAGTGGCCACTGAAAGCTGTACTCAACCCCAGATGCGTTTCTACTTGAGGACTAAGTTGGAACGCCTCGGATTAGTGATGCGACTCGTGCTCTTTTTACTCGAGTCACTCGAGTGGATTTGATACTCGTACTCGATTGAAAAAATCACTCGAATCTCTATTCACTCGAATTACCGAGTCAACTCATCGCATCGAGTCGATTCTGTTGCTAGTAGATGTCACTTCACTACTCTATTTTGTTCGCCGCAACTTTTGTTAGCAAATAGATTGATTGAATAATTGATTGATAGAATAATTGATTGAATTTATTGACTAAAATGTAAAAAAAACTATACGTATTACATGACGTACAAATGACAATGACACTCTTTTAAAATAGGTATTTGTTAAAATAAAGCTCACTCGAATTGCACTTGCAACTAGAGTAAAAATTTTCATTCGAGTGACTCGAAAACGCGACCTCGAGTGAGGTAGCAGAATTGCTCGAGTGACTCGAGTCATAAAATCCTATTCGAGTCGCATTACCTCGAATAAGTATGTCTCCCTAACACACCCCTCAGTCTAGAACACAGCAGAACTCCGCCGTTAAATAGGTGTGATATTCACAAATATTAAATTTATTATTAACATAAATATTTCTCAATTAAAACAATTTTAACGTTATCTAAGGGCCGAATTAGCGTCAAAGCCTATCTAAAGAGATCTAGTCTTATTCAATTTTAGCCCTTAACCGTGTAGGATTAAGGTGCAAAATATTATGATATACAGTTTACAGATTTACGAAATACTAGAAGTGCCAAAAGATAATGATTTAGTGAAATTAAATGCAGGCAGTGAATCTTTCTATACACATATAAAGTATTTTTTTAACATTGATTTTTTTTTCAGATCGATATTAGATTTAATTAAAAATCTCGCACGAAGATATCTTTTTTAAAAAAAATCTTATGCTTCAATTGTTGTAAAAATAAAAAATATCAATTTACCCAAATTATTGTATTATTTATGTTTTACAACGTTTTTTATCTTAAAGATTATGATACATATATTACGCGACACTTCTAGTAATCTTTAGATCTGTAACAACTCTTATACTCTTGTGAAACGCTATTAGCATCCTTATTCGCTTACGATAAGGTTTAAAATAGCCTACCATATGCCAATATATAATTAGTAATGTATTTACTAAAATATAAAAAAGAGAAAATAAATTAAAAAAAAAATTCTAACTTTTACGAGAAACTATATTAACATTCGAAATTAAGGCGCGTTATATCCTAAGCCGATGTTTTATATCGGAACCGGCCGCTTACGGCTTATTTATAAACGCACCCAACCATTAAACAATAATTTTCAAAATTTTCACATCCCAATATATATTATATATTTATTCTTTAAATTAGTTTTTCACAAAAATATTTATTTTTCCGTAGCGCCGATTAAAGCAATGCATTTGTGCAATTTTTTTTTGTAATTAGTATTATTTTTTTTTTCGAATTTTTATAGTTTTCTAAAACCGCAGAAACTATGTGCCATTACGTTTTATTGAATTTTTTTGGCGGTTACAATTTTGCGATTGACAAGTAGCAAGACTGTACAACTAACGATACCTTTCAACACTGCAACGATACGATTTCTTGGGGTTAGTAAAATCGGATGTATTCCACTTTGATCACCCATATGATATCACCTAGGTGATCAAAGGCAACTCATTGGTGTCCTTTCATCACCTGAGACATTCAAGAAGAATTCCTGTGGCCAATTGAAGAAAATATAATATTAGCATCATCATTCATCATTTCATAATTTTAAAAAATAAGTAAAATAGGTGCCCTATTTTACTTATTTTTACAGGTGATTTAGGGCCTACGCACATTTATTCATCTCTTCGCGTTTCGCTGAACGATTTTGTTCACACTTATTCCGTTATTATTCTATCAGCGTCGCAAGAATAAGAAAAGACGTTGTAGTGTTATTTCCAACTCCATCTCATGAGTCGGGGATCATTCGAGTTCAGCGCTGTTCCGCCGCGTTCGACGCTGAACGCGACAAAACAGCGCTGAACTCTATCTACAGAACTCGCATGATAAAACACACTTGTCATCATTTTATATTCGTTTGTCGCGAAAGCAGAATGGACGCGGAAAGCTGAACGAATGCGTACGCGTCTCCATACCAAATCTTTGTTTTCTATGGAAATAAGCTAAATAGAGCTGAATAAGTGTGAGTAGTCCCTTAGGTGACATCTATACTGTCTAACAAAAGACTGCAATTGTTATACAAAACTAAAAACCTGTGTTGTGGGGAGTTCCCAGCGTCGTAGTGGTCTGCCATATCGTCATCGGAGTCCGGGGCGTCTGCTGCGGCGGTGCCCGCGCCTTCACTTACACCAGCCGCTTCTATTTCAGCCTGAACAAACAAACATAACGAGAAACTGTTATGTAAAGGTTCTAAATTACGGACTATGACAACATTAATCTTTTCAGCACTGGAAGGTGTGAAATATAGCGCTCTTTCAATTCTTGCGTAGGGCTCCAAATTAAGGCACAATTTTCTATGCTTTTTTTTTTGTAAGAGTAGAGATTTACATTTTTTTCACTATATCTAAACAGTTATCTCAATTTTCTGTTGTATTTTTAGAAGTTTATCAATACCTAAATTTTTAGTCTATGCAATTTATTTCAAAAATAGTTCCTTTTGATCTACTGTTTAAGATGAATCTAGAACGTATTATCTTCTATATTACCTATACATGTCTAAAAAACAAAAAGTTTACAAAGGTGTGTGAAGTCTAAATGTATCAATTCACAGTTGGCCAGAGTGATGGAATGAATATGCCCAAAAACTTTCTCATTTTAAGAGAAGATCCGTGCCCAGCTGTGGGACAATAATAAACGCTTTTTTAAACGTTTTCTACTCATAGCCTCACAGTAGGATTTTCTCCCGTGTCGTGGGTGCATGGACAACGACGAATACACAAACACCTAGACCCAGCACAGAAATGTAAACTCATCATTCACATTACTGTCTGGCCCCTGAACCGGGGCCCAACTGCGTTGTAGACGGGTATGGTGACCGCAACGCCACGCGGGTCGTCATAATGGATTGACCAAATATATATTTTCATGTATGTAGTAATATACCTGCAGGGACTGCGGTTGCGCCTCTGCTCCGGGTAAACCGGCCGCAGTACCGCCCGTCGCGCTGCCCGCCGACACGTCGCCGAACAGGTCGCCCTCGAACAGCCCGCCCGCGTCTGATGCAAACAATATTATACACTGTAGCTTGTGATAGACCTTCTGTGTTCTACAGAGATAGGACATCCAAAGGGATTTCTCATTAGATGTGGACTATTGGCTGGAGCACATGACAACGAGCCTTTTCACATGCATACCCAGGCCAGGCCTATCTCCAATGCACCTCTGAGTAAATATAGACTACTGACCAGAAAACATGGTTTTAGCTCTTTATGTCCTACAGATTGGCATGCGTCTTTCCAGGCCAGCTCTACCTCTCATCACAGAAATGAGCCAGACCTTAAGTATATGGCATCCTGATGCCTTAATAAGGAATGGTGAAGCAAAATATAAGAAAATGTGTAGCCCATTCTTTCCTACTCTTTGTATCAGAATGACCACATACTTACACAAAATTCATATGAATTCAGAGGAGAAATCCTACTAAACTTTAGTACAACTGTCAATATACTTCAACACTATGTTGCAATAGCTAAAACTGATGGAAAGCATGAGAAATTTCCTTAATATAAACCTTATTATCACATGAGTAAGAGCTAAGTTAGGTACTTAGACTAAACTTCCTCTGTGTTATAAATAACCACACTATGCTACCAATTGAAATAGTCAACTTCACTACTAATAACCACTTCTACATGAAGTTATTTACTGATTTCCATGCGCAGCAGTGACCACTTACCATCAGGAGTGAGTTGTCACTTCAATGTTATTAAAAATAGTGTGTCACATGGCAGATATGAAACAATATAGTAATATGCATAAAAAACAAGATTGCGAC
>DWNE01006941.1:0-12652 GCA_018249875.1 Cecropterus toxeus
TGTAAATTTCTAGTATAATTAGTCAGTCAAATACCAAAAGTTCATAGTCTATTAATTGGCCTACAAACAACAATTAATAACGAACTTATTCGTAACTCACCGCAACCACAAATCCACTTCCTTTCGAATTTCAAATTAGAGTTGTAATTTATTTCAAATTCAAAGTTCATAAATAATGACTTATTTCGCAAATTGTTCGTGGTTACAAATTTAGGAAATTAATTAAATACGAAAATTGTACGATGGGTGGGTAAAAGTATAAGGTATAAGTTAAATTACGTTTATTTCTATTCGACTATCCAAAGGAAAGAAGACATAATTTGCGTTTTTTAATTCTTATAAAATTGAAGTAGAACATTAACTGCATGCTAGTTGTTACGCAGTCAAAGTAATGGCAAATTATAACAGCCGGTCATGTACGTATGTATGTAAAAAAACTCTATACAGTCTATACGAAACAAGCGTTCTATCTGAAGCCTATGATTACATATTATGATTTACTCCTCGGGAATCAAAATGGTTACCTCGTATAACATATACTGCAAAAAACGTAAGCAACTGTAAGTGGACATGGACGATCAACCCTAGCATTGGAGTCCTAAGTTAAGATCGGTTGCAGATACAATTCTACCGGTGAAGACTAATTTGAAAGTTGCAATGATTCGTCTTCCTCATAACTCATTTTTCACATAAGGTACGGGTGGAAAGACACTAACTTTGTTGTATTCTAACATCAGCGTTTAACATCGCTGTTACGAAATAGAAATAGATAATATTATAGAACCATTACGAATTCACCCAGGTTCTAAAGGAAATTTTATAACAGGCGTAACTCTAAATATTTTGAAAATTATCTTAAGAGTCCATAAACATGAACGGATATGAGTTCATCTTTTTTCGCCGGACCTATTATTATAATTTCTTACGTGAAATATAGGCGCCCTTACGCGCCGCATATTGGTGCGGAGACGATAACCCTATTTTTATTTTTGACGAAAATTTATGTTAAAAGGACACGTTTCGGGGATATTAGAGACGGCCAAGCGGTGTGGAGTAAATATTGGATGACCAAAGTACCTGAATAAACATTACACTTGTCACTTACCTACGTGGATTAAGTTTCTTATAAGATGAAAGCATACGTCGACATTGTAATGTTCATGACGTAAGTGAAAAAATCATTAAATTGACTAATGTACAAAAATCTTTAAAAGTTCCAAAATATCCAAAATTGGTTGTCGTCCAATCCTGTAAACGCTAAAATGCACTTCGATTTTGTCGTGGACACCATAAGGGCAAATATTAAACATTCACATTCAAGTCAAAATTCAAAATTTGTCAATTATACTTTTGCCTAGTCAAACCCAAAAAGGCATCCTTAACCTGTATGGTTTTTTGCACTATTTAAATATTTAATATGAACTTGAATGGTATGTAAACATATTTTTGTCCGTGCACAATAATATTATTCTTGTGTTTGTTTTGCGTTATTGTCACTCTGACATCATAATTGTATTATAACATAATGGACTACAAAATGCTATTAATAGAAGAGAACGTAACAATGCGTTGCAATCGCGAGAGGGTGAACCGGGGGTGAAAGCCAACGCCACCCGTCGTATCGAGGTCATCCTATCGAACAATTGAATACGAGCAACATTTTAAATGCAACATTAAAATATATTTATATGCCATATTCCGCTCTATACATTCCATAGTCTTCAGTATTCGATATTTTCATGACAGCACAAGTCATATTTTGGTTTTATATGTGCTTTTATGTCCTTGTTCAATCCACGGTCATTTACGGTTTTTCTTATTTATGTGTTAATAAGAAATTAATTATGACTAATTTCATACTGAAGAAATATATCCCAAAGGCGACCGAAAGACGATAAAATGGGTCAGAAAATCTATCAATGTGTTGATTAACGCTTAAACGAATGACGATTCACTTCAAGTCGCATCATCGCTTGGCGCTGCATAAGTCGGCGTTGAGCTTTAAAAGCCAATGTTTGTGTGCAGCCTCGATATTTCGCTGTAATATAGCAAAATTGGCTGAGTTTTGCTTGACGCTGATGCAGCAGATTGTAGCGCCAAACTAATGTATCGTACCCCTTGGGTAAGACATAAGTACACTAACATAAAAAATACTACGACTATAAATTGTTATGGTGGCACCACGCCTACCATTACATGTGGAATGAAATAGTTTCATTTATCCTTCCACGAAATTCAATCGATGATTGGGAGTGAAAACAATAATGCGCTGCAATAGAGGTCGTACGAGGGTGTGCAGGGGTGAAATATCGACGCTCCAGGCATAACGGGGCCATCTATCACGGGGCGCTCCGGGTAAACTATTTAATCTCCACCCGGAGATCGTTTATTGATACATCGTTTTATGGGATATTTTTTAATATCGAAAATTGTTTTTATATCTGGTGGAGATAACGTGTCATAGCAATGATGTCGATAAGTGATTTGTAAAGCATCGCTTAAGGGAATTCGTTGCTGAGAATGATAAAAATTAAAACTCTGTTATTGTGCAGACAGGCTCTATATTGTTCTGAGATTGATGCTCAACTATGGACTGATTAACCTGATGACGAGTTTTTACGCGACTGCTTTAGAAGGAGGGTAGTTTTCTTCGAGCGTATGTTTGTATGTATGTGTGTATGTTTGTATGTATGTCTATTTCTTTGGCACGCGTTAGAGCCCAAACGGCTTGACGGATTTTAATGTTTGATATATCATTAGAATCGACTAATTTTAGAGAGTGGCATAGGCTATCAAATGTTTACGACGCCTGGAAATATATGGTAGGGGGGGGGGGGATGATTTTTTACTATAGTGACAATATGGGTATCAAATGTAAGCTTGTAAATAGACCTATTTAAAAATTTATATATTATAATACTTTTACTTCTCTATTTTAACAAAAACTCATATAAGCGTTATATTATGTACAAAATTATGTAGATGTAGTTTAACTATTCATTATTCATATTATTTATTTTTTTGATTTATACAACGAGCATGACATTATGTACCATCATCTACGTGTTACGAAGTTTCATAGTTAAACGACAGAGTTAACTAAAATAACTTAAAAGTAGAATAGATCGCACAGAGACAATGAACGTCGACAAAAGAATTTCACAACGCAGCTTTACCTACCTTTGATTTTAAAAATTCATTTTCTATCCAGCGCAGTACGTCAATTCGTTACAATTTAGTTTTTTCTTTACTTTGTGTTATATAACTTTCTCAAGGAAAATTTGTGAAATAAAATTAAAAAATAGGTAAGATTTTGTTGTTTTATTTTTATATAAAAACATAAATATTTAGAGAACCATTTTAAGATTTTATCGTAAAACTGAATATACTGATTTCCTACTGAATATAATCCAGTCAAATAAGGTCTGATAGTAAATTTTAAATGTAGTTGAAGAGTTGTTTAGTGCAGTCAAATAAGGTCTTGTAGCTACTAAACTTGTGACTTATGACTTCTACACCGGCTTGTAATAAGAACTTGCAATATATCAAGACAACTCTTCAAATCTCTATTACAATCACATCATCATCTCTGTTACTAAATTACAATCACAACATGACATATAAGTAAAATACGAATCTAAAACACAAATATTTTTAATTGAATACTTATTAAAGTATAAAGTTTCATAAGCTTATATTTTTAACCGACTTCCCAAAGGAGAAAAGGTTATCTATTCGTCACGTATATTATTATTATTATGTTGTTTTTTTTTCTTTTTTTTTTATTATTTTAGTTAAACTACTCATTTCCGCGGGCTTTTGACCAAACGAAAATTGAGGTAAATAGAGAAACTAGGTGTCGATGGAGAGGAATTTTCTTACAATTCTGCACGTATTTAAAATTGCTGCTTTTTGAATGGTGAGGAATGTAAGTGGATGAATGTTTATTGTTTTTAAACTAGTGTGTAGATTTTTGGGAACGATACCTGTGGACGAAATAATGATAGGGATAGTTTTTACTGTATTTACTTTCCACTGCGTTTTGAGTTCTATTGTTAGATCAGTGTATTTTGTGAGTTTCTCTGTGTAGGTAGTTTGTATGTTGTGAGTATTAGGGATAGCTATATCTATTAGGTATACTATTTTGTTTTCTTTATCGTGTAGTGTAATGTCAGGTCTATTGTAGTGTATAGTTTTATCGGTGATTATTGTTCTATCCCAGTATAACTTAATTTTCGGCGATTTGAGTATTACTTTAGGAGTGTATTTATAATAACTAGTTTTTTCTGCTATAAATTTATATTTATATGCTAAGTATTAGTGTATTATAGCAGCAACCTGATCATGTCTATGCTTGTAGTCTGTTTGTACAATAGATCTACAAGCTCCTGTAATATGCTGGATGGTTTCGCTGCTGCTATGACAATGTCGACAGATATCTGTTACTAAAGATTTATCCCTAATAATGTATTTCCTATAGTTCCTCGTATCAATAACTTGATCTTGTATTGCGATCATGAACCCTTCCGTTTCCGGAAAGAGTTCTCCTCGTCTCAACCATGCATTTGATGCATCTTTGTCAACTGTTGGGTTATTAAGCTCGATACGATGACGTCCGTGTAGTGATTTTTGCAACCATGTATGTATTTTTTCTTCAGTTGTGACGGTTGGCAAATTTGTATTGCTGTCTTTGAGCCTAAGTGGTGTATATTTATTATCTGCTTGTACGATTGCCTGATGAATTATTGAATGTTGAGCCCTATTATGAAAATATGTGCGTAGTGCTGTTAATTGTCTATTGTGTAAATTTTGTATATCAATCAAACTTCTTCCTCCTTCTTGTCTCGAAAGTGTTAATCTTTGTACGCAAGCTCGTGGGTGGTGTTTTCTATATTTTGTCAATGTTGTGTTTATAGTTCTTTGTAGTTTCTGTATATCTGTTTGCGTCCATTGTATAATTCCAAAAGAATATGTAAGTATCGATATCGCATATGTATTTATTGCTTTAATTGTATTACGGCCGTTTAATTGAGTATTAAGTATTCTGTGCAATCTAGTTTTAAAATTTTCAATTAATGTTGATTTTGTCTGTTTTTGGTGAATTTGACGAGATTGTTGGTATCCTAAATATTTGTACCCATTTATATGGTCAACAGGGTCTATTAGATTTTGAGTATCGAGTGCGTATGAATTATCTTCTAGAATACCTCTCTTTATAGATTGCATCTTACATTTGTCTATTCCGAACTGCATACAGATATCTGTTGAAAATGACTGTGTAATATTTGCTAATGTATTGATTTCATTTAATGTGCTGCCATATAATTTTATATCGTCCATGTAAACTAAATGTGATATAGTGTGCTGTTTATTATCGAACTTAATTTTAAAACCTTTTTTACTATTGTTTAAGAGTCTTGAGAGTGGATTGAGTGCTAAACAAAACCAAAGGGGGCTCAAAGAGTCTCCTTGAAATATTCCCCTGTTTATTGCTAACAGTTCTGATTCTACGGTACACGCGCCGGTGTTTAATTTGAGTTGAGTTCTCCAATTACTCATTGCTGATTTTAGAAAAAATATAATTGTTGGGTGTATATTGTAGTGTTCCAGTATGTAAAGTAACCATGAATGTGGTATCGAATCAAAGGCTTTCTGTAAATCGATATACATGGTGTATATGTTTCTTTTCTTTTCAAGAGCCTGTTTCGATATGAAAGCATCGATGGTGAGCTGTTCTTTACATCCTTGTGTATTTTTGCGGCAACCTTTTTGTGCTTCATCTAATATATTATTTTTTTCTGCATGGATATATATGATTTCACTTAAACAAGATGTAATGATTTTATAAATGTTTTGTAAACAAGTAATTGGGCGATACTTTGCTGGGTTGCTCATGTCTGCAGTATCTTTAGGAAGCATATATGTTATACCTTGTGTTATATAATGAGGAAGTGTTTTGGGTGTTTTAATAAAATTATTTATATGGGTCTGCAGAAGTGGGTGGATATAAGTGAATTTCTTATACCAATAATTATGGATTTTATCAGACCCAGTTGCCTTCCAGTTATGAGATCTAGCTATAACACATTTTAATAAATCTAATTCAATATTTTCAAATGGCATTTCCGGCAAATCTTTTAAACTGTCTTTATCTTTTCGGATCCAACTAGCATCTGTATGTTGCTGAGATTTGGACCAGATACTTGACCAAAACTCTGTTAAATCGCTCTTTGAGGGAAGGTTTGGGGTATTATTAGTGGCCGTCGCGTTATTTGTAAGAGTTCTATAAAACATTTTTTCATTATTATGAAAAAGGTTGTTCTGGATTTTTCTTTGAGTTGTTTTTTTATATCTGCGTAATCGACTAGCTAATGCGTTAAGTTTTTGTTTTACGGTATCCAGGAAGTGTGGTATTTCTATATTTGGATTTTCATGTTGTGAATGGATTTTGTACTTACGTTTTATTTCCTTTACCTTATTTTGTAGTCGTTTACTACGGATACCTTTATTGTATTCTGTCAGTCTTCCTATGTGTACTCTTAGTTTTGCTATTCTGTCTTCTAATATAAATTGCCATTTCGGTATTTGTGTACTACGATATTGAATATCTGCATTAATGTCTCTAATCTTGCTTCCATTATATTTAACAGCTGCATATGCTGCACAATAAATAACTAATTGTAATGTTTCAAAATCTGTTTTGTTATTTGCTATATTTGGTATTAAAGTACTATCTAAATATTGCACTGCACTGGTTAATCGCTTAGTTATTTTTTGTTTGGGCAGTGAGGGTCTTAATGTAGGTTCCGAATTTTCAAAGATTTTTAAAGCTTCTGAAAAATATTCCTCTATTTGATTTTGTGCTTGTGATGTTGTCTGTATTTCTGCCTCAACGTGCTCTGGTACTTGCGTTTGTGTTAGTATTGTTTGAATGTTTTGCGGAATATTTTCATGAATTAAAGATTCTGTATGAGTGTGTGAAAGTATTTGAAAATTTGTAGCAACTTTATCTCTATGGAGTTTCAATGACACTTCTTGTCGTATTTGGTCTATTTTAGTTACTGGGAGTATTTTATTATTCATTATTACTCTTCTTTGATCTGCAATACGTTGTTCAGTAAGATGTGATAAGTGTGGGAAGTGTTCTATGAGCTTGTCAAAAAGTTTTTTCCTATATGTAGTTAAATTTGTTTCTAATTCTGTAACTTCGTAGTAGGTTTGCATGATCACTTCGTTCATCTCTGTCGTCCATATCATTCTACGTTTCTCTGTTACATCTGTGTGAGGTTTAGGTGTATGAGTTTGTGAAAGGGATAATTGATTAGTGTTTTGTATTTTTAATGTAACTTCTTTTTTAATATCGTCTATTAATTGTTGTGGAAGTAGTTTGTTTCTTACTATTGTCCTTTCTTTGGTCTCCTACTCGTTGTTTAGATACATCCATATGTGGGAACTTTTTACAAAATTGTAAATGAAGTTCATCTAAGTAGCATCTAGTACAGGATTCTATTTGAGTTATTTCTAAGTACGTACGCCAGATAAAAATATTCATTTCTGTACTCCATTTTTTCCTGGCGCGTTTATTGTCAGTAATGGGTGATGGGTTTTTGGCATATGCCTCCCGCACAACATTATCCGACAGATGTAAATTTTTGCTTGATGGGGATGTTACACTATAAGATGAATATGATTCTACTGAAGATATGGGAGAAGAGGTAAGGTCGGTATTGATATATGAAACTTGCCTATCGAATGCTTGCTTTTCTTTTGGGGTATCTGTGTCGCCCATGATTTGCGCATTTTTAGTGAAATACTCTTGATGGTATGAATGATGTTCTATGAGAGTTATGGAGTGAATTATGGACTACAACATTGTGTAACTGGGTAGTCGTATGCGAAGCGTTGCCCCCCCCAGAATACGTGGGGCAGCCCGAGCTTAAAGGCTCGGAGCGGGATTCTCCCTCTCGGGTACCCGCCTGGGGTAATTGCTTACTTCTTAGGCGCATCGCATATTTTATGAATGCTAGAGCTCCGTTGGTCATTGGCACTGAGCTAAGTGCTGCCAATGTCCGCCCCTCACGTGGCAACAGGAGGTCGTGCCGGACGTGGAGTTAGGCTTATGAGGGGCTTATTATTATTATTATTATTATTAATTCATCATTCGTAACGTTAATATAACTTGTTATAATAAGCTTAGATGTAATTTCGCTTGCGATCTTTATAACACAGACGTACAACAGTAAAAGAAAAAAAAACTAATTTCCCTGCTAAATCACTTGTGAACAATGAAGAACTCATGCCTGCTTAAAGTCTAATATTCCAAATAGGATAAAAATCCTACTACCTGGTCGTACGCGAAACCCCGAGGTTCCTTGAGAGGTTTACAGGGATATTCATTTCATTCATATTCAACTCAAAAGAATGTGTTAAAAAATTAATTAGATAGTTGAAATGTGTTAAAAAGTTAAATAGTTGTTACAATTTAATGATAAGTTTTTCATTTATAATTTGTTTTCGAACTCCAAGGTAAACTCATTAATACAAGGTTTAGGTATGGAAATAGCTACCTAGGGTTCCATCAAGAAAAGTATAATGAGTTAGAGTTCAATGGCCATATAAAATTCCTTTAATTTTCGGTTCAAGGCAACTTTTAGGTTGAGCGAGAGGAATTTAGATCGGTGAAAGCGAAGCGGGGAAGTCTAGATAATCTTTGACATGTGTGTCGCTGTAATTTGGCGAGCAAAAAAGGTCGCTAAATATAAATATTGTATCATATTGCTTACATGAGGTAGCTACAGAATCCTTATAGGTATTTGGCAAAAGGAGATCTCCCGCCAGGCTAGGTGATCATGCATGGGAAGCGGCCGTGCTCCGACAGTCTCTGTTCGGAACTTGTATATATGCACAATGTTGACAAAACTCCGATAGCGTGATTCAGAATACGGTGACGTCATCTGTTGATGAGTAGCGGGAGGTCACCACAGGTACATAAAAATATGCTTACTAATGCCCTTTTTTAATCCCACATCATTAAAAATAAAGTATTTTCGTGCTTTATTTTTTCAGTACAAAGTACAAAACCGTTGGAAGGGTGTGTTTGCCGGCTCACTTTCATATGACGTCCATTTCAGTCCTCGGGAGTACCAACGCATCTGTAATTGACTTTAGATAAAATCCCTGTTCTGTATGTAATTGCTTACAAATGTCCATGGCGGCAGTGGCCACTTACAAACAGGTGGACTGCATCATAGTTTTCTACTTTAAACGTATAAATAACCCACATAAAGTACATCTTTACTATAAAGTAAGGTGACACCCAAGGTGATACCCCTGTAGTTCCGGGACCCGAATAGGGCTACGGTATCCCCTGCCTGTTGTACGAGGCGACTAAAGGGGGATTCCGGGGTGGCAAGAGAGGGAGCTCGAACCAGTCAAGCGACCCCGGGAAGGACGACGGCATGAGTGGTCGCTTGCCGTCGCAAGATCTGAAGGCACGGTGAGCGTAAATGCTCACCGGTAAAAGTCCGAAAGGGACATCGCGTTCAGACGACTCCGGTTGTGTTCCTTTGGAGATCCCGGAGTCTTCCAGCGCTGAGGACGGCCACCGGGGGGTTCTAGTGCAGTAAGAATCCCACATAATCCGGCGTTGCTCCCGCGGCTATCTTTAGGTTTCCCCCTCGTTACAAAAAAAGGTGGTACCCTTGATGACTAAGTTGAAACACTTTGTATATGTGTTTACCGTTTACCATACATATTATTAGTTCACCATATCAAGTTGATTGATAAAAGTAAAAGGCGTTCGGTAGAAGAGTACCTACTGCATACGAATGTAACACATTTATTAAATAACGTGTTTCAAGGTCAAGTTCTTTATTGAAGTTACGAAAGTTGTTCACGTGTTTTTGTACTTAAAAAGTTATTAACTTATTTTGAGTGGTAGGTATATAATTAAAATTAAGAATAGAATGCTTGGAGTTGAAAAATAAGTTGGTAACAACTGGTTTTAAGTTCCACTACTAAGTACGGATACTCATTCATAGAGCCCTGAGAGAAACCGAGCATGCAGTCCACCTAATGGTAAGTAGCCACTGCCGCCCATGGACATCTGTAAGAAACTTCATATAGAACAAGGGTTCTATCTGAAGTCGATCACAGCAGCGCAGCTACTCCTGAGAACTGAGATGGTCGCCTCATATATAAGTGAGCCGACAAGCACACTCTTTCAGCGAAAAGCAAAAACTACACGCTAGAAATAAGTGTGGGGGTGATACCCCCCCCACCCCCCCCGGTCGAACTACACAATGAATATTGTATAGCTCTTTGTGGTTCGATTCCTAAGGCACCACCCTTACACATATTTTGCCAGATTATTGCAGTGTTAAGCTTAGATATGTACATATCCGAGGCGTTAAATCTGAGTATTCAGCGGTAGCAATCTGTGACCAACCTCAGAAAATAATCCGTTCTTATCTGGCGTTGATTACAGATGTCTATGAGCGGAAGTAATCACTTACCATCAGATGGAGTGCATGCTCGATTGTTGCTTCTATGTTAAAAAAAGTTGCTCTAACAGAATTGCTTCACAGAATTTGCTAATTAAGTTGGTGTCTTATATGTTACCGTTACATTCTGTCGCTACAATCAAACAATTAAAAATTATATCAATTTTAATAAGAACTCACAATATAACATAAATAGTCACTGAGTCACATCATCACAACCTTTATGAACTAGTATTCGCTTCCCAATCTTCTTCAGGAGTAATTCCTACGGCTATTTTAGATGCCTCCCAGAGATCTCTCGTCAATTTACTGTCACTGGCCAACCAATGATTGATCCACTTCCGACAGAACTTATAATGCATTCCACTAACATTTTCTAAACCGGGATCTGACACTAAGAATGCTATCTGCTGTCCCACGTCTTCCTTCGGCTGTCCAATCATGTTGATGAAAAGCTGAGTTATATTCTTCATTAACTCAGGTAAGTTGTTGAGGATATCAGTGTCTTTAACGATGAAAGGATCAAAACTATTCGCTGTGACGCCAGTACCTTTCAGTCGTCTATCTAACTCAGCTGTGAATAACGTAGCAGCAAGCTTCGAATTCGCGACAACTGCTACTGTACCGTACCTTCCGATGTCGTTCCAGTGTTCAAAATCTAAGTGTCCGATGTACATTGACGCAGCGGATCCATTGATGATGCGACTCGGCGCCGACGCTTTCAACAAAGGAAGCAATAGGAACGTCAATAGAAAACTGCCGAAATAGTTTACTTGCATCGTAAGGTTGAGGCCGTCGTCTGTAAGTCGGTCCGAAAGTGCAACAGCTCCAGCATTGTTGATCAGCACATCAATTTGAGGCTCCCACGTCACTATTTCACTGGCAAACGTTCTCACTGATTTCAAAGACGCTAAATCTATCAAACGATAGCTGACGTAAGGGTTTCCTGTTTTCTGTATGATGGTATCTCTCGCTCTAATCAGTTTTGTTTCGTTTCGACTCGCGATGATTACTCTAGCTCCTCGACGAGCTAGATTCTTGGCAGTCTCGTAGCCCATGCCGGAACTGCCGCCGGTGACGATGGCCACCTTGCCCTCCATCCTCACGTTTGTGTCGCACATGGTTCCTCTGCTCTCGGTGGTTATCGAGGCACTGGAGGAAAATTGACATTTCAAAGGACAACAACATTCAGTTTGTTATAATTTTTATCATGTTGTAAAAACTCATTACAGAGGTACTACCGGTTTCACTCACAGGCCTTTCGCCTTCGAACTCGATTTGATTTCGAAACAATTGGTTAAACGAAATTGTATATTGAAATCAAATGCGTTATAATTAGCCACTTGGCATTTCGATGCTAATATATTTCATGCTAATTATAATAGTATGAATTGTTTCATTTTGACGATGAATAAGATTAAGATTTTTTTTATCCGATACTTGAGGTAACGCTGAAGCAAATCAAGGTTATTTACAACACAACGATGAAAAATCTCAATTTGTTTTGGATCTGTGCAATGTATTTTCTAATTGCGATTTTTGTAGGAGTTATCTACTACCAAAATTTGTTAGTTAAAAACTATTATTATTTTAAGGATAACCTTTAAAAGAAATAAGAAAGAGAGGGGACATTTATAGGAGGCCAATACTTATTGTGAAGTTTTAACTTAAGCATATTATTTCGGTCACTAATGTCACAATTTTTTATAAGTATTTAAATGAAGTCCAAGATATATTTTTTTATAGGAATACAATTAACGATATTATATGTTATTTATAAATGGAAGAGTATTTATAAAATAATATATTCATAATTATTGTATTTTACAAATGCCATAAGTAATAGAGTTTGTTAGTTAAATAATCATTGCCATAATGTTCGTGGTTTTATTATTATTAATACTTATATTATACATAGTTTTTAAACTGTTAATTTTACTTCATGTGACAGATAATTATTGAATCAACGTATTTATGATAAGGATGTGTTTATTATTTTGATAATTATACCGTAGTTACGCTGTATTTTAAAATTATAGATTACGTAATAATTATTTGTAGAATTCGCTGTAAATATTGAACATTGATTCAAAATTAACGAGGTAATCAATTCTTACGTATACATATACAATTTTACTGCGCAATAATTC